>JAJOZX010005304.1:335000-338964 GCA_023014485.1 Bathynomus jamesi
AGAAATGTAAGTGCCTATAATTCGATTTTATATATATGTTACTCGTCCGGTCTCGTTATAGCGGATTGGTACACGCTCCACCCAGCTACATCGGCAGCCAATCACGACGGACATCTGGTCTTTTGGGCGGAGCTTGGTGAATGTGCATATAAAAGGGGATATTTTCAGTTGGGAGTAACAGTAGCTATTTTCGCATCAGTGAATAATCAACCATGGACCTGTACGTCTCCCCAGACTTGTATGAAGAACGTGATACTGCAGCATTAACCACAATTAGCCTTTTCAATGCTGTTGATTGTGGCGAACTATTTTCGACGCAAACCGTAGAAGATATTTGCAGTGACGCTCCTTACAATCCGACGCAAGGGACTACCATAGAAATGTAAGTGTCCATAATTAGAATTTTATATATATATATACGGAGAGTTGTAGTATTTCAGATACTAGTCAAAAATGTCAATCAATGTTATTTCCCCATCATGCTAAAATCGAAATTGGTAATCGAACCAAAGATATCTTCATATAATGGAGATCTGTCTGTCTGTCTGTCTGTATATGTTTTCCTTTAAGGTCCGATGAGGATTTGACACGAGTTATACAATCTTTTGAAGGGGATACGGATGATATACTGATCAGTCAGCAGTGTCACACATCCTCCACCATGGACCTGTACGTCTCCCCAGACTTGTATGAAGAACGTGATACTGCAGCATTAACCACAATTAGCCTTTTCAATGCTGTTGATTGTGGCGAACTATTTTCGACGCAAACCGTAGAAGATATTTGCAGTGACGCTCCTTACAATCCGACGCAAGGGACTACCATAGAAATGTAAGTGTCCATAATTAGAATTTTATATATATACGGAGAGCTGTAGTATTTCAGATACTAGTCAAAAATGTCAATCAATGTTATTTCCCCATTATGCTAAAATCGAAATGTTCACTCCTCGAACCAAAGATATCTTCACATAATGGGGATCTGTCTGTCTGTCTGTATACTCTGTATATGTTTTCCTTTAAGGTCCGATGAGGATTTGACACGAGTTATACACTCTTTTGAAGGGAATACGGATGATATACTAATCAGTCAACAATGTCAAATAATGTAAGTGTTTTTCGATCTTTTTGGGATAAGAAGACGCAATATATTTTCATAAATTTATTAAATGAAAGAAATCAGTACAATAAACGAATATACGAACAAAAACATTATAATATACAACGAGTACGTACAATTGGAAAACGGTTTTTTATCTGTCTGCATACCATTTCATCGTTTCGGTGAGTGTGACACGGGTCAAATAAATTTAAAAAATTTATAAATTCTTTATCATTTGACATATGCATGAGAAATGAGACACAGTACATTCCGCAAACATTAGTAAAATATCCCTGCATACGAAATGGGTTCCATACAACTTCGGGAATATGTAACTGAGCGAGAAATTTTACAATAATAGGGTCACTCCAGGGTTGAGTACCGAGTGAATCAAAATAGTACAGGCGCTGTCTATTTTTAAAATAGACGCGATCCAGTGAATCCCTTCATTACCGATGATGTCTGTGTTCACAATAAGACTACCGCATTCTCGCGTACTTGGCAAACTCAATGTTTCATTCTTCGCAAACACGCCGATAAATTTGGAACGTGTGACTCGCTCCATTACTTTCTGAAGTGTATTAGCATCCATTTTAAAAGTCAGTGATAACGCTTCTAAATCTATCTACTTCTATTAGGGCTTGCGATTCGAGATATACTAGTACACTAATAGGAGCGTCTATAGGCTTGGCGAATTCCAGCCGCACTGAGATGTTACCGCTCTGCTGTGGTGTTAAATGGGTATTTACGCTAGCAGATAAGTCAGGTGTAATGTCAAACGGATAAAGGTTAAATTGATCAATGAATTCTTCCTGCGTTACCCCATTACCAAGCTCATCACAATCACCTGCAATATGGGTCAGATTACTATAGGCTCTGGCACAAAGAGGTAACACAGCGTCTGATGAATAGTCCGTACCCATTGTTCCACCCAAAGCAGTGCCATTAACGTATAGAGTTATATTTTTAAGTCCGAAATTCTCGAATTTAAAGGCACTCTTTTTATATTTTCCATTCACCGAAGCGTGGTCCTGCATGCCGATTAATATCCTTTTAGGAAGATTTCCCAGGGCAATGTTTTCTATCTGCTTCGATGCCAACCCTGCAGGAACCGTATATAGTTTGATCTGCACTCTGTTAATAGGATATTTCACTGTAGCGTTTAGTAAATTTTTCTCAATTTCTAGTTGTTTTGGTGAACTTAATTTCACTCGCCGTACGCGGAGGTATGTGTCCATAATGTGAACCACAACGGACTTTGCGCCCTCTTCTTGATTCGCATCCAGATTTAAGCAGATCTCAGGACTCGTGCGGGTGAGCTTTATTTTCATATCCACCCCGTTCACAAGCAACTTCTCCTGGAAAGTGAAATCTGTGTGCAACCGTCCAAAACACTCGTATATTTTCTTTTTAGAATTTTTAAATTTGTCCTTTATACTATTTTCATCTTTAGTTTGATAATATCCCTCCGCACTTAAAAAGGTAGCCTTCGCTTCTTTGGAAAAGTTGAGGACATTTTCCAAATAGGCTCGTAGATGATAGTACCCCGTGCCTGCCGATATGTTGGTCTGATTTAAATATACGTCACACTGGTTGAATATGGCGTGCAGAAAGTTTGTTTCAGGGTATACAGCATATTTGTCATCGCAGGCCGTTCCATCAGAATGGGCTATACGTAGCTTAGCGTACATGTGCACACAGCTTGGATCAAAAAAGTAAGGACCTGAGCTGGGTATCACGAATTCTATAGGTGCACTCGGGGAACTAATTGTGTTTAAAGGGTTAATTGTAATAAAATCACTGTGCTCAATAGAAACTTGGGTTGGCGGGAGCTCAAAAAAGGACAGCTCCGACTTACAGCATTGTGAACTACATGGGTGGATGAAGCGTGCCATGGCGAAATAGTGACTCCTCTCTCGACAAGTGGTAAACAAACTATGATTCATGAGATCAATATCCTTAGCTTATATCAGTCAAAAAAGTGGTCAACCATAGGTTTCATTCGCTTACAGCATTTCTTTTTTGATAGCCTTTTACGTTTAATACCACGTGACCCCTTCTTCTTCTTCCGGGGAGCCCTCCTCTCTTCTTCCCGCCACCACGCATTTTTCTCTTTGCATCTTTGATGATTTCGTTCCGTGTACGCTTTAAATGTTTTTTTAGGGCTTCTTTAGGTTTAGCCCCGGCCAATATGTCTTCTGCAGTGTTAAGGCCTGATTGTAGCGCTTTCCTTCCAAGGTATCTGGCACCCCTCTTCAGCAAAGGAACAGCCGTACGTAGTATGGATGAAAAAATGGATCCAAGTCCACTACCGCGCTGGTATCGCATCCCTCGATAGACGGTGAAAGGCTTTCTATCCATTATAACTCAGTGCGTCGAAAGTGTAGCTTCACTGTTAAGCTCCCGTTACCGAATGGGAAGTTTTCGCCCTCAATCGTTCTTATATATATTGTGATATTGGTTATTAAATTAGTTGCGACATTCACATAATGGGGTCTGTCATATGTAATACTCAAACTCCTTCCTCTATGGTTGGGGATGTGAGCAATGCGCAGCAGGCGTGCCTGGGTATCCCCAACAAACTGGTGCTCCACTATATTACTGTAAATATAGCACATGTCTGGGGACCTTTCAGCCAATTTCTCCATCTTCAATTGATACATTAATCTGGACAAGTTATATTGTGTCTCGTGAAATGTGTCTCTTTGGAAGGCTGCGCTATATCGGCCGTTGGTTAGAATTTTGAACTTTCTATGTTCTTTAAGACATCTGTTAGTCTTTGATTTTAGGATTAGTGTATGTGCAGGGTTGTTTACGATTTCATATACTAAATCATTCGTAAGGTTTGAGTTTCTTAAACTTA
>JAJOZX010005305.1:0-50000 GCA_023014485.1 Bathynomus jamesi
TACACTAAATTCGAATTTCTTTTAAAGTTCCTGAAATGACTGTGCAGCTTGAACGTTCTTTTGTATATAATACTGAGAAGAGGCGAATCAACCGAGAAGGGTGGTTGGGAAGTTAGAGGAGAGTAATCGGTGCCTTGACTTTACAGTAACTCTCCCTCCTCAGTTACTGTATTTTATGGAATATGGTCTCGCAGGAGCGGGTGAGTTGCTTCTCGCGTCCTGCGAGAGGTGTAGGTGTTCCGTAGCTGCCCATTATTGGCGTGTTGTAGGGGCCTGCCTCTCCACTTTTCATGGTTAGTAGGCCCCGGGCTTCGGATCTCCAAAGCTAAAGGAGTTTGCTCTCATCTAAAAGAACCTGGACGAGCACACCTAGTTGAACCTAGGCATCTCTTTGTTTTCCTACGCTCCAACTTTTTCTCTGTTGTTTTTTTCTGTTCCTCTCTTTTTACTTTCTAATTTTGTCTTCTTTTCGGCCTTTTGGATTCTTATGGAATCTACCCCTTCTGTATATTAACCTGTTTAAGTAAAACCCAGTCAAGGACTGTTCCAAGTCAGTCTGAGAAGCTGGGAGAGGGCGTGGTGCCCTGGCTAGGCCACTGCAATAATGTATTTGGCACGACCCAGTTCTCCTTTAAGAGAACTTATTTTTCCCAATTCCTGGTGTTACCGTCCATCGTCTCAGTGCTGTCAGTGGACGTAAAACTAAAACGGAACTAACAATCAACTAATAAAATAACTCCTGTCCTAGCTGAAAAGGGGGTAACTCATACTACCGTTATAAAAATATGGTACACCACATTCAGATAGCTATAATCATTAAAAGATGAGTCACCATTTTGACAAGGACTATAACCCTATTTATAAAATATAAGTGAGAATATAGAGTAGAGGAACTCCAACCTTGGGATACGTCGTAGCCAATGTCGTAACAACGCTTCCGGTTGATCAGCGAAGTTAAGCGACATTAGGTCGGATAGTAGTGGATGGGAAACCGCTCCGCTGCGTTCTGACTATGTAGTGACCTGTGGTTCGGATCCCACGTAAACAGTAGGTCCCCTTGTCATATAACCTTATATGTTGCGAAGAATTAAATAACTCTCATTACAACACGAACTTTAGAAACTGACACAAGGAAAACTCGAATGACAAAATTTAAACTTACGGAATCTCGACGATGTGTATTCTGTCACGGGGACAAGGCAATTTCATAAAAACTGCCCAATTGAACACTTAACTTGGACAGAACTTACTTTGTCAAGTGGTATATGTTTAATGTCCCTTGGACACGATATCATATAAAAAAAAATGGGTGCTCTTCCATACGTGCTCTACCGTAAAATATCATTCCAATATGTGCTAACTAACGAAAATATCACGACCTAACCTAACCAATCGTTAGGTCAATTGTACGCCCTTGACTATTGGTTAGGTTAGGTCGTGATATTTTCGTTAGTTAGCACATATTGGAATGTAAATTTTACGGTAGAGCACGTATTGGAAGAGCACCAAAAAATGTCCATACAGGGACAAGCAAAAAAACTTAAATGTATTTGGTAGACAGGTTAAAGTTTCAGTGAGAACAAATCTGTTTTTCAGGAAAACTCGTAAACTATTATTTTTGAATGGGTAAGCAGAAATGGGAGCTAAATTCCATTGAAAACCTTTGAGGGGTAATGACCAATAAATGGCAAATGAGGCAGAAGAAGATTTCAGATGAGCTCTACCGTCATGTAGACATAGTATGGGAAGGTATCAGAAGGTGCAGGCAGTTCCTGATACAATAAGATGTTAAAAGATAAGATATTAAAGGATTCACGAATGTATTTTTGTATTATAAGTGGTAATGACTTTCAAATTATTCTTAGGTTGTATACTAAACGATTACAGCTACTACATATAATGGGTGTATGGGCGAAGTGATGCTTTGTGTGAAAATGTTGCACTTTTCATCTCGCTTCCACTGTAGTATAATTACGAATGTCTTAAGCACTGATTAGTCTATATATACTGTATAATATATATATATATATATATAATATATATATATATAATATATTATATATATATATATATATATCTATATATATATATTATATATATACTATATATATATATATATATATATATATAATATATAATATATATATATATATATATATATATATATATTCTTTTTTCCTCGGCCGTAGTTCCCTAACTGGTGCAGGATTGAAATTCTTTCGGAGCCAGGAGTAATTTTAAAAGGAAACCGACAAGGAATAAAATTTTTCTTTTTAGGATTCTGTAACAATACGATGAATCAAAGTGAATTATTTAATGTTTCTCGTTAGTTCAAAGTATTTCTCTTCTCGTTCCTTCCACGAATATTTTCGTGTAAATTTTGTGTTTAATGAAGTAAAAAAAAAAGAGATTTTGAATGAAAATAATAATAATAATAATAATAATAATAATAATAATAATAATAATGAAATGAAGCTGAGGGTAAAGTACAAGGTGTCCATAAAGTTACGCAATTGAATACAGTGAAGTCATTAACATATTCACTATATGAACACCCTGTACAATAATATGAACTTATTTAAGATATTTGGATCACCTGAAGATCAGGGTCCCAGCCTTCGTTAGTTAGCCTTAAAAGGCTAACTAACGAAAATATCACGACTCAACCTAACCAATCGTTAGGTCAACTGTACGCCCTTGACGAGTGGTTAGGTTAAGTCGTAATATTTTCGTTAGTTAGCCTTATAAGGCCAACTAACGAAGGCTGGGGGCCCTGATCTTCAGGTGATCCAGATATTTATACACAAATAAAACATTTATTAAAAAAAAATATATATATAATATATATATATATATATATATATATATACTGTATATAAAAGCTTTAATCTAAGCCGTGGCAAAGAGTATTTGGGGAAATAAGATAAGTCACTTTGGGGTTAAGTAATGATTCAATTTTATCCGAAGAAGTAAAACTCGGCGTTTTCGGAAATATAAGAATGGGCAAAATGTGTTCCAAAGGATCTGTTTTAAATAACTTTATTAGAGCCATTTCATCCTTTTGCTTTTTCGCATTTTGGTGGTCGGGTTCCCATTAAGGGATTCGTTCTTTCTTTCTCTCAAGGTTTTTATTTCCACTAAAATCATTGCTACGGAAATCGGTCTCCGTTGCCCACGTTACAATCCCTTTTTCTCAAGACGGCTTTCTTGCTTCCAGATACCAGGAAAAGAAAAAAGGGCAGTTTTATTTATATATATATATATATATATATATATATATATATATATATATATATATATATATATATATATATATATATATATATATATATATATATATATATATATATATATAACATATGAAAATGAAAAGGTTTATTGGCAGACTATAGTCCATATGACAAATATTATTAATACAATGACAGTTCATACACTAAGGATAGAAATATATACAATTGATTAGAAATAATACTGCACTGTCGAAGTTAAGTGGAGCTACAGACAGACGTTTTCGTACCAAGAAGTCCATAGCTTAGAGCAGGGGTTCCCAAATTGGTGTTCCGCGGAACACTTGTATACCGTGAGAAGTGTTCCGCGGAACACAATTTGGGAACCCCTGGCTTAGAGGATAAATGGCAGGACTCATGGATAGCTTGGATGATCGGGTTGGTTGATTTTTTAATTCTTTGCATTAGACTGTGTTGAGCACGTCTTGTTACCTCCGGGAAGCTTGGGACATTGCGGGTAGCAAACATTTGCGAAGCTGAGCATCTCGGGGGTAATTTATGTAAGAGTCTAAAAGACCTTTTGTACAGCAAATTTAGGGTTCTGCCAGGACCTTTTTTATAATTCACCCAGAGTTGCTGACCGTATATATTACTGCAGAAAGTACGAAAGAGTGTGTCTTTAGCTTCACTTGTACAGAAACGAAAGTTCCTTATGGTCATATTCGCTTTAGCACACAGGCTTCGAGATTGTTTTCTTATATCCGAGTCATCACTCAAGGAGCTGGTAATAGTTTGACCCAAATACTTAAACTCTTGTACTTCCTCAATTACTTCACCATTCATTTTAAACCTTATATCAGCTGGCTGATTACAGCTTTTAGGATGAAATTGCATAACCTTAGTTTTTGTAACATTAAAAAGAATATCATGTTTCTGCGAATACACTTCGCAGACATTTAGTAGCCGATCCAGACCTTTAACAGAGGGACTTATTAACACTATATCATCGGTATAAACTAAGTTATTTATCCTTGTGTTATCTATACAACATCCTACTGTTGCCTCATTAAGTGAAGCAATTAATCCGTCAATATACACATTAAACAGCATAGGGGAGAGCAAGGAGCCTTGTCTCACCCCGCAAGAGGAGCCAAAACACTCGGATAGTACATTGCCCGACCTAACAGTGAAAGATTGGTGGGAATACCAAAATTTCAATAAATTTAATATGTACATGGGAACCTTCCTGTCTTCTAGTTTGGAAATAAAATATTGTGGTTCACCCTATCATATGCCTTACTTATATCAAGGAAACAGCTATAAATGGTTGAATTACTGTCAATGTATTTAGATATTGTTTCTTTAAGTACATAGATACACAGGTCAGTTGAGTGGGACCTTTTAAAGCCAAACTGATTAGGAGATGTCCATAGGTAATCATTTAATCGGAGTAACAAGAGTTTTTCTAGTAGTTTCGAGAAGCAGGAAGCGACAGCAATAGGCCTGTAATTATTGCTGGACAGAATGTCTCCGTACTTATATTTGACCAGGGGCAAGATATACACCCCTCATGAACTCTGCAGGGATATAGCTGTGAACAAGCATGGCTGATAGGAGCAATGATATATGCAGACATACTACGTCATTTCCATATTTTAAGTGCTCATTCGATAAGTCAATATATATATATATGAATAGAAACGACAAGTATTAAGGGACGTTTCTGCACACGAGGAAGAGAAATCACGAATAAATGAAAAATGAGGCGAACCGGCCGGGAATCGAACCCAGGGCCTTCCAATTGCCGGTTGGATGCGCTACCATTACACTACGGACCTCGATCATTCACAAATCGAAATTCTCCTACATAGGGCAGAAACCCTATGTAGGGTCCGTAGTGTAATGGTAGCGCATCCAACCGGCAATTGGAAGGCCCTGGGTCCGATTCCCGGGCGGTTCGCCTCATTTTTCATTTATTCGTGATTTCTCTTCCTCGTGTGCAGAAACGTTCCTTAATACTTATGTCGTTTCTATTCATTTATATACTGCGTGGTCATTGCAGTTAAATGCACATATTCACGATTTGCGAGGGTGCCCTCTCAGGGCATTGGTTTCTGCCCTATGTAGGAGAATTTCGATTTGTGAATGATCGAGGTCCGTAGTGTAATGGTAGTGCATCCAACCAGCAATTGGAAGGCCCTGCGTTCGATTCCCGGGCGGTTCGCCTCATTTTTCATTTATTCGTGATTTCTCTTCCTCGTGTGCAGAAACGTTCCTTAATACTTATGTCGTTTCTATTCATTTATATACTGCGTGGTCATTGCAGTTAAATGCATATATATATATATATATATGCAGTTGTGAAAATTATCATGGATGAATCCACATGATTCTTCATGATGAAAAATTTGGGAGCAAGTGTAGTTCACGTCCCCTTGTAGTTTGGGGAACGCAAACTACACTAAGATAATGTAGGAGAACGTAAACTACACTAGGATAATGTAGGGGAATGTAAATTACACTAGAGACCACAATGGGGAAGTAAATTACACTTGCTCCAAAAATTGTCGCCAATAGGGTTCGAATCCACCACTTTTTGATGCTATATATAATATATGTATGTAAAGAACGACGCTTGTGTAGAAGAGCGTTCCGCACAAGATGAGGAGGGAGAACAAACAAATGAAAAATTAGGTACCTCCCGGGAATCGAACCCGGAATCATCCGATTGCCGGTCGTTCTTTACATTAATTAATTATACGTACTGTGTGTTGTTTGCAGTTAAAATGTATATATGTACTGCATGCGAAGGTGCACCCTCAGGGCATTGGTTTCTGCTCGTATGTAGGAGAATTATGACTTCTGATTGATCGAGGTCCTTGGTGTAGTGGATAGCATATCTGACCGGCAATCGGATGATCCCGGGTTCGATTCCCGGGAGGCACCTCATTTTTCATTTGTTCGTTCTCCCTCCTCATCTTGTGCGGAACGCTCTTCTACACAAGCGTCGTTCTTTACATTAATTATACTGTGTTGTTTGCAGGTAAAATGTATATATATATATATATATATGTGTGTGTGTGTGTGTGTGTGTATATTAGGTATCTGGTGTAAACGCAGCATTTAAGCAAATTAATGGCAAGATCAATGGTCACTTCAACAAGTATTTTACCTTCGAAAGCACGCCCTTATTAAATTGTTTTGTTCAGTCTTTCTTCAAGTAGTAAACATATTATGTTTACATTATAGATGTTGGAGGCACTTAAAGTATCTGGGTTCGTGTTTCCATTAGTGGGTACTTGTAGGTTATCTCCCCCCCACCAATTTTGACAGAATATTTTCGTTAAAACTAACGAAATATCACGACTTAACCTAACCAATTATTATCAAAGGCGTACAGTTGATCTATTAGTAAATAGTAAGTACTATTCCAGAAACAACAATGTTATAATTAATAATAGATCAACTGTACGCCCTTGATAATTGGTTAGGTTAAGTCGTGATATTTTCGTTAGTTTTAACGGAAATATTCTGTCAAAATTGGTTGGGGGGGGGAGATAACCTACAAGTACCCATTAGTGCCTCGTGGGTCTCACAAAAGTGGCTTTGTTATTTCCAAACTAAAACGATTTTATTTCACGTAACTTTAGCACGAATTAAAATTTACACGAATATAATTACTGCTGTTATCTGTATCTGAGTTTTGGGAATTTTTTAAATTTTCCTGTTTTTCTTTTAATGTAGGGAGATAGGGGCCCTAGAGGGTTACGTGTGTATGCAGGAACACATATTAGATTTATTGCAACAAACTTTAAGTGTTACGAATTAAAACAAATAAAAACAAAAATTATTTAAAACAATAAAGAAAAAAATTTGCAGATGAAAATTTCCTAAGCATTACAAAATGGAGCACAAATTATTATTCAAACGATAATTTACAGAGCTTTACAATTTAGATATTTCATATGACATCAATATATTCACAGTACTCTCCAAACAACGCTGGAAAATAGGAAAGGCAGAATGTGTAGTGTTCCCAAATTAAAAGCCCGACAAGGGACCTCCTCAACACTGAAGGAAAATAGCATGGTTGTCAGGGGGCCAAGACTTTTTAACCAACTTCCAAAGGACCTCAGAAACGTTACAGGGGTCAAAGTTGAAGTCTTCAAGAGAAAACTAGAATGCCTGGCTCAGGACGGTACCAGATTAGCCGGGTGTACCTGGCTATGTGCGGTGGAGAGCGAAAGAGAGCAACTCGCTTCTCCACCAAGCCAGGACTAGAGGCGGGGCCACCAGCTTCACCTTCGTGTGAAGAAAGACCGACGCACGGAACCCAAACGAGGTTGACGAGGTACTCTTATCTAAATATGCCGTTGAAAGCATGGAGGCTTTTTAGGCGAAATTAATGGTATTTAGTTTATTTATTATATAAAAATAGTGAAAGTAGCAAGTGATAGTAATAGTGATAAAAAAAATAATAGCAATAAAAGTAATAATAAATGTAATATAAAGTTTGCAAATTGTTACATAATTTTAAATTAAATAATTTATTGTATATTTAGTAGAAAATAAATGATGTTTAATAAAAATATATAAAAAGGGATAAATTGGAGGTTCTCGGGGTCTTATTCGAGAATAATTTCGCGATCATGGTAAGAATATGGTGAACACAATATACATATGCAGTGTGTGTGTCTGTGTGTGTGTGTGTGTGTGTATATATATAATATATATAATATATATATATTATATATAATATAATGTACGAAGTTTAATATAAACTCAGAGCTGAGGTGGTCCAAAGGGGAAAAAGTTTGGGAACTAATGTACAGTATTATAATATAAAAGTCATTTTGTAATGGCCGTATATTTTTACATTTATATACAGGATAATTAAGTTTAAAACATTAATAATCTATCGATATCAATGTTGTTAATTAAATACTTTAATCAGGAAAGATAAATGAAATATGAAACCATAGATGACGAAAGCTTCAGTGTAATCGCTACATCCTCTCTGAATTAAATGTTATTTCTAGCTGGAAGAGAGTGTAACACAACCTAGTTTCTACTTCTAAACCCATTCTATCATTTATGTATTCTGTAGTAATGAAATGACATTGAACTCCACACTTTTTTTCAAACTTTATACTTCATATTGCGCATCTATACTTAGGTTTTATACTGGTTGCGGAAATAGGTTTGAATTAATTTTTTAACACGTTTACTGCCAAGGGGGTTAACTTAAATGGGTTCCCCCAGGCCATTTAAGTTTTTCTGATGAAATAGGTGCAGCAAGGACTAACAAACATAATCCGTCATGGTTATTGCCTTATGGCAATTATACAACGTACAAAATATGGGAGGACGCACCACAGTGCGGCCGCATCCACCATATGTAGTGGATTTATGTAGTCTCACTGCACAAAAATTGAGGGTTTATTACTTCTTTGCTTTGTTACGATTACAACTTTCTTTTTTTGTTACATTTGTATTAGGCAAGCACAAACTTGAGCGTATTACTTTGTTTGAAAATAAAGGCTATTTCTCGTTTATTTTGTTTCAGCTACAACTTTCTCCTTTGTTACATTTGTGTTAGGTTTGGGGCCCCTAAACTTTTGAAAAAATTACTATCTGGGGCCACAGAAATCAAAAAACATTTAGAAACTAATAGGGTGTCCGTCATATACGTCTGACACGGCTTGAAAATAAGAGAACAACGCCAACCAACAATGGTGAACGTGGCCAGGAATATTAACCGCCAATGTCAGCCATATAAGGTGGACATGGCAGTAAACGTGTAATTAAAAGGTTATAATACCTAAAATTACACGTACTATCCATGAAAAACAATCGGATACCTTTCGATCTGCGATTGTTTATCAACCTTGTGATTGCAATTCAAATTTAATTTCTTTGGGAAATATAATTCCTTATTACGCTTAGCTCGAAAACTACCTTATCAATTTTGTTATTTTCACTTTAATTTGTTATTTATCTGTTACTCGTAAAGAAGTAACAAAGTGACTTTAATTAGAAATTAGGCGAACAAGACTCGCTAAAACGGACTTAATCTTGTGACTTTTATTTTGAAGAATGGCTGCTTGATGTTGTGGAGTTAATCAGTCGTAAAAATGTAAAAAGAATAAAAAAAAACATTCTCACAGGAAACAAAATCTATGAAAAAAAATACTGAAACTTAAAAAAAAAAAAATTCAGAAAAAAAATCATAATTAGTGGAAAATATAATCTTTTACGAATGGTCGGAGCTAGAATCCTTCGATTTTATATAATGGATGTCGAACTGAGTGTTCTTCCAGATGGTCATTAATTCGCTAAAATTGATGCCGCTTTTAACAAAAAATTAATTGATATTGCACATGATTTATTAAAGCAGAGAATGGAAGTTAATATATATTATATATATATATATATATATATATATATGCACTAAAATCACAGAATAACACGTGATCTTATTAATAAGCAAACAACCACAGGGAAAAGGAAAAAGAAACACGAAGTCCGAGCGCTTTCGTGATATATTCACATCTTCAGGGAAAAACAAGAAATATTTCTTGTTTTTCCCTGAAGATGTGAATATATCACGAAAGCGCTCTGACTTCGTGTTTCTCTTTCCTTTTCCCTGTGGTTGTTTGCTTATATATATATATATATATATATATATATATATATATATATATATATATATATATATATAATTTTCATGTAATATACGTATAATTAAGGTTGCAAATTATTCCGCGTTTTTTAATAATTAAGATCTGATTACGCGGTTGTTTCTATTTATAAGGGAAAATGATTGCTAATCTATTTAGTAACGTTATGGTACCACTTCTACTCATACCCCTCAGTCTCCATTATTATTTTAGTAACTGTAAAACTGAAAATTGCCCAGAGAAATCATTGAATTTAATATAACGGGTGCGGCAAAAATAACGCCCTTTTTAGTTTATTCTCTTTTAATGAAGGAAATAAATCAATTACAGCATTTTAAGAGAAATAATAAGGTTTTTAAGAAAAATAGAGCATTTTAAGAAAAATAATAAGTACTTTCTCAGTAAAAACTAAAAAATAACAAAATGATACAATATAAAACTAAAAAATTATACTGTATAAAACTATAAAGATATAACTATTTACAGTAGACAAAGATTCCAGGGTCCACGGCGCCTTATGAAGAAAAGAGCGAGCTCCTCCCCGGACCGCCGCCAGCGGCTGTGGCTCTAGCTCCCGTTGCCGGGAGCTTCGGGCTATTGAGCGTAAAAAGTCCGCCCAGCCTCAGAAAGGGCTGACAAAAGTAGATAGACACCATCGGTTTTACCATTGAATTTTTTTTTGGATTGAATGACCTTTATTAATAATAAAATAAATGCATTGATTTTACAACCTACAATGACATAAATAATTGTGAAGCTGGACTATTTATTTTATTTATTTGGCCCTTAAGCTTTAGGGTTTACTGGGCTCTTATTAAAAATAAAACAGATAGTTATTATGGATCACTTTAACATATTGCTTCCCAAAGCATTCGGGAAGCAATATGTTAAAGTGATCCCTCGTAGGAAGCAATATGTTAAAGTGATTAACACTGGGAAGCAATATGTTAAAAAGAGAAAGGTTGGTTGGTTAGAAAGAGGTTGGTAATCTTGGAGATTGCTTCCTGGGAAGCAGTATGTTAAAGTGATCCCAACAATTTATTATTTATTGCAAACATATAATAAATAGAGAACTATTATTTACATAGAATAAAATTTGAAAGCCCGGTTAGGTCAACTGTACGCCTTGACGATTGGTTAGGTTTAGTCGTGATATTTGGGTTAGTTTTAACGAAAATATCACGACTAAACCTAACCAATCGTCAAGGGCGTACAGTTCATTCACTGAACCTTACCAGGTATTCATTTGACCTAACCGGGCATTCGATTAACCTAACCGGCATTCAATTAACCTAACCGGGCATATATATATATATATCGAAACCTACGGTAAAATTATTGAATGCCGGGTTAGGTTAATTGTACGCCCTTGACGACTGGTTAGGTTAAGATCGTGATATTTTCGTTAAAACGCGGGATATTTTTGCTACCCGCACGAAGGGTAGCAAAAATAAATGAATGCCCAGTTGGTTAATTGAATGCCCGGTTAGGTCAACTGAGTACCCGGTTAGGTTCAGTGAATACTCAGTTAGGTCAACTGTACGCCCTTGACGATTGGTTAGGTTTAGTCGTGATATTTTCGTTAGTTTTAACGAAAATATCACGACTAAACCAACCAAATCGTCAAGGGCGTACAGTTGACCTAACCGGGCATTCAGATTTTATCCTATGTAAATAATGGTTCTCTATAAACCTTATCCTAAATATTGGGAAGCAATATATTAAAATGATTAACACTGGGAAGCAATATGTTAAAGTGATATACACTGGGAAGCAATATGTTAAAGAGAGGTTCCTGGGAAGCAATATGTTAAAGAGATCCGTTATTATTAATAATAAGGAGCAAGTGTATTTTACGTCCCCCTGTAGTGCCTAGTGTAGTTTACGTTCCCTACATTATCCTAGTGTAGATTGCGTTTCCCAACTTTGTCCGCGTATACCCAATCAAATAAAACGTTAAAACTAACGAAAATATTACGACTTAACCTAACCAATCTTTAATTTATATATATAAATTGACGACTGGTTAGGTTAAGTCGTAATATTTTCGTTAGTTTTAACGTTTTATTTGATGGATTCATTTAAAAAATGTCTCCTAAAGATCCTAGTGTAGTTTACATTCCCCAACTTTGACCTAGTGTAGTTTGTGTCCTCTTTTGCATCAGGGGGCCGTAAACTACACTTGCTCCATAATAAATAAATCATGAATAAGTATTATTAATAGTTAAGATGTGTATTCATCTTAAATTATCCTTATCAATATAACAAACGCAAGGTCATTATTAAAGATACTATACCAATACCATACAAAGAAATCAATATTATACACGAGAGACAAGAACTGAACAATCACAAGTAATGTGTCTTTAATCCTAGATTACACATTAGAAATGAATAAACAATAGTAATGTACATTAATCCTAGATTTGTATTCGTATGCCGTTATTAATCGGGATTTCAACTTGGTTTTAAACGAATTTACAATATTTTTTATGTCATCATTTAAATCATTCTATAGTTTTTAATAAAAGTCAATCACAAATAACAAATTTACTGAACCAATATATTTAGAATCACGTTGCTTTACCCTTTGCGTCATGTAAAGCTGACACACGTTCTGGCATTCCATCGATGAGTTTTGTCATTTGAGGAGTCCCGCGTCTTACGGTACCTAAGCGCCAAAATTAAAATTCGCCAGAAATCGCCTCCAAAGTTCAGGAATATTCTCGCAATAGTATCTCTGTTATTAATTGAGCTAGAACGTTCATTTTTGGCTAAATTAGAGTTCTAAGTATGCTAATGAAGATGTTGATGAATTTTTGGAATAGATTTTCATATTTTATATACCGGGTGTACATAAAGTCAGGATCTATATTTGTGAAGCACTTGGAAATTATATGGAATTCAATCATAAAATGATAAAGTGGTAACATTTATTAAATAATTAAGAGTAGGATTCGACGTGACGCCCATCAGTATCCCTGCACAGCTCAAATCGTTCCGCAGCATTTCTAAACACATTCTGGAGCATTTGCGGGGTTATGTTATCTGCAGCAGTTCGTATACGTGTACGTAAGTTTTCAAGACTCGTAATCTTCGTCTGATAGACGTGCGATTTGATAAAGCCCCATGCAAAGAAATCTAAAGGGGTTAAATCTGGTGATCTCGCTGGCCAAGGTCTTTGGTTGCTTCCGCGTCGATCCAGCGATTTGGAAAACGTCCATTTAGATAATCCTGAACAATTTTGGCATAGTGACAAGGGTTCCATCTGGTGGATTCTAAGGGGATAGGATTCTTGTCATAACATGACGTAAACAGAATCTATAAATAGACCCACAAATTGTTTAAACTTCATTCTCTTCATTGCATTTGCTTCGGATTGACGTGTATTAATTACTGTTCAAGATGTATCGTCGTGGTTACTTTCGTCATCATAATCGAAGGAGGAAGTTTGTTCGGACTTTTCCTCGAACGATTGTTAGAAGGCGTTCAAAGGAGAAGATATTTAAAGCTTCAATGAAATTTGTTTATTTGTCTAAAAATACTTTTGATGTTAATGCAGATGGATATTATACCTTGTGTTTGGATCTTTTAACTAATGAGGCTAAATCTACCATTTTAAAATTTAATTATTATCAAGTAACAGGTGTATCATTTCATAGTATTCCAGAACTGAATATGTCTGGATATGTTATTAATTATGAACATTCATTAAGTCGTAAGAAGGAGGGTAGGGAAAGGATAGAGGGACCTAATGTAGGGATATCACCATCTCCATATTTAATTGTTCCACATTGTGTTTTGTTTGAACCTAATCTTGACTCCACTCATAGTGCAGAGCAAGTAATGCATCATCCAAGAACAAAGTGGTACTCACCTTTTAAAGAGTTTAGAATTTATCGTAGACTTAAGCAGGTGTGTGAATTAGGTGAACAGGTTACTGCCCAATTCCCTAATACTTTAATTAAGATATCAACGAATGATTTATCTAAACCATTAGGTCGTATTTATGTTGGTAAATATACACCTGACGGATCTCAAAAAAATGAGTATGCATTTACATATGTTAATCGAATTGTATTTTATGTTAAGCTGTATGGTATAAAACAATAAAGAAATAAAACAAAAATTTCAAATTTTTCATTTCTCCATGATGAGTCATATTCTATTTATATCCCCGACAAAAGCAAATCGCTTTAGTATTACCTAAGCGATTTGTTGCTGCTTCTGGTGGGGGATAAGGTGTTAGGTTACATACTGACTTCATAATGCGTGGATGACTCATGGTATTTTTTAACCTAACTCACTGATTTAGACCATGTAGCCATTAATCTCTCGGCTGCCTCGCAGAGTTAGGTACACTGGCAAAACTGTATCGAGTTACGAGTAGATCAAAGTTTCATTTGATTCTGTATCCCTGCACAGCTGAAATCCTTCCGCAGCATTTCTAAACACATTCTGGAGCATTTGCGGGGTTATGTTATCTGCAGCAGTTCGTATACGTGTACGTAAGTTTTCAAGACTCGTAATCTTCGTCTGATAGACGTGCGATTTGATAAAGCCCCATGCAAAGAAATCTAAAGGGGTTAAATCTGGTGATCTCGCTGGCCAAGGTCTTTGGTTGCTTCCGCGTCCGATCCAGCGATTTGGAAAACGTCCATTTAGATAATCCTGAACAATTTTGGCATAGTGACAAGGAGCACCATCATGTTGATAGACGACGGGGATAGGATTGTTAGTACCGTCGTCTATCAACATGATGGTGCTCCTTGTCACTATGCCAAAATTGTTCAGGATTATCTAAATGGACGTTTTCCAAATCGCTGGATCGGACGCGGAAGCAACAGACCTTGGCCAGCGAGATCACCAGATTTAACCCCTTTAGATTTCTTTGCATGGGGCTTTATCAAATCGCACGTCTATCAGACGAAGATTACGAGTCTTGAAAACTTACGTACACGTATACGAACTGCTGCAGATAACATAACCCCACAAATGCTCCAGAATGTGTTTAGAAATGCTGCGGAACGATTTGAGCTGTGCAGGGATACTGATGGGCGTCACGTCGAATCCTACTCTTAATTATTTAATAAATGTTACCACTTTATCATTTTATGATTGAATTCCATATAATTTCCAAGTGCTTCACAAAAATAGATCTTGACTTTATGTACACCCTGTATATATTTTTAATTTTTTGGTTTTCTTATTATGCCGAACTTTGGGTGAACTTTTGGCTGGCGATAGAGGTGAAAAAAGTAGTTCGCTTCATAAGGTTTTCAACCATACTGCTAGTGTCGTAAGGTCATTATAACCCAAACCACGCGATAGAGGAAGGGTGAAAATAGTGATATCCATCAAAAACACTTTATCGCCTGTGGTGGCGCTTAAGTATCTTAAGACGCGCGACCCCTCATTTATTCTTGAGGACAAATTATCGTGGTGTGTATTTACTTCTGTCAACCCTCTGTATGCAGAGTTGTACAACTATTCTTTACGGTACGCTATTCATAACATGGTATTTTAAAATTATTGTAAATTTAGTATGAGAAATAATATGAAAAAAAAATATAGTTTCACTGAAGCGTGTACGCGGTGCTTTTATAATTCAATAAACATTTTCAGATAGAATATTTTAACAAGATTCTATTAGAATCTTGTCATTACAATTTTACTGGCTGCTTTTTTACAATGGAAACTATAAAACTAAAAATGCTCAGCTCTGAGTGTGTATATAAAGCATTTGAATAGTGCTTGTTATTCTTTTGAAAAACACTCTCATCTCTTATTTCTGCGGGTTAACTAAATAAAAATGTAATTCAGATGATTGGAAAAGAGTATATATATATATATATATATATATATATATATATATATATATATATTAGGGTGATGCAAAAAAGGGGTCAAATTTTTTTTTTTTCAATTTTCAGGGAGACACCCTCCTATTTATTCATATTCCTAAGAAAGCATTGTATGCGAAATTTGGGGTTGAAAAAGAGAAAATTAGAGGTTGCTACCAAGCTTTAAAAATAAATGTATATCAGTTTGTGCTCAAAAATATTGTTTTGTTGATATTTTCGCCGGAGCCGGTTTGATATGTACCTAGTTAACCTAGTTTGAAAAAAACGATGACATTCTAGACTATAGTACGTAGTGAGCTCATAAAATAGTAAATAATAGGCACGCTGATTTCCGCACCACCCTCTGAGGTACAGCGTATAGCGCGTTAACTTTTTTTTATGTGGAAGTTTCCCCAGTAGGCATATCATAACCACTTATGTATGTTTATTTTCGTTTTTTGTGAAGCAAGAGTAATGTTTTCTTGTTTTTGTTTGAGAGTGACGACCTGTAACTTTTAACAATTTGAAGAAGGTATTGTTTCTGCTCTTCATCATTGGTTATCAGTTTGTTGTATTCCTCCATCAGTCGTACACCTCTTTCCGCAATGTCGTTTACCACTTTGAGTCCATATGCGATATCTCTTGCATTCGCATAACTTTCATCATCATTCCATTCTTCAGCATCTTTTTCAAGAAAAGTGCAAGGCACCTCTAGGATTTCAAAGAATCTTTTTGTGTTCGCAGTAACGAAATCCTGCAGTTGTTTCTGCCCAGCTGATTCAGGATTTATTGATGCTCGTTTGCTCGGTTTTGAGTCAACTGGTTTCTGCAGAGCATGCTTCATTTTGTTTTTTGTCTCATGCGAAACAGCTGAATCAAAAAATGCAAGCGCCACAAGCTCCTCAGAGGGTACCACAAATGTCTCAAAAACTTATTGAGTGCAGCACTTGCAATTTTGTCATCCTTTTGCTTGTAGAGCTGCAGACTTTGCACAAAATGCAAATCTGAACGGGGGGTGCATGAGGGTATGGGTGCCAGGTACCACGATCTGATGTATATCGCAGCTGAAAAGCAGCAAACATCTCTCAGTCCTTTTTCCTCTCTCTCAGTTAGTTTAAACTGAGATTTAAACATCCAAATTTTAATGCAGTAAATTAGCTTGCCCATCCATCGTGCTCTGTGATAAGCTCCGGGTGCTTTAAGCTGATTCCTGACTTGGGGGCACTACCGATGAAAATGAGCGTTAGCTCGAGCAATTCCTTGTAGTCATCACGAGGCTGCTGTTCATCAAGCTGAGCTTGAGCAAATTGAATGAGTTCTTCAGCATCTGAGATTTTCTCTGCAATGTTAGGGTCATCTGTTGCTGTTTGGTAATTGTTCTTGTCAATTTCCACCCACTTTGCTTTGAATCTCTTAAACAGTT
Organism: Bathynomus jamesi; assembly: GCA_023014485.1. Lineage (NCBI taxonomy): Eukaryota > Metazoa > Arthropoda > Malacostraca > Isopoda > Cirolanidae > Bathynomus > Bathynomus jamesi. The sequence goes on from JAJOZX010005305.1 coordinate 17,174, forward strand.
GTATGTCAGGGCCACTAGAAGATGGCAAGGAGACAGAAACTGCAGCTTCTAACACTATTTCGAAAATATGATGTCGGCAAGCCAGCCACAGCATATCTTTATCCAATCTTTGCTCTAGTAACATACAAGCACCACTCTTAGAACCTGTGTTTGGAGGCAGTGGTGTCAAAACACATGCCCTTCACTTGGTCAGATATATTCCACTCCAATACTAACTGATGGACAGCATCTGCAAGTTTTGACCAGTTCCTCTGGCAAGTTTGGGAATACCAAGAAGCTGATCAACTCCTTGGCCGGAAATTAGAACTGGCAGTCGATCAACATTTTCATGACCAGTAATATCTTCCAGTAGTTTGCCGTCCCAATGTATTTGGAGAGGGCAATTTGTTTCGAAATCCTGCTTCAAATTTTCTGCCATTGTCTTGCGGTTCCTTTGTCTTGCTCTCCGTATCGATGAATAGCTAACACTGTATTCTTCAGGGTTTTGCCCAAGAGCATTGATTGTTGGGATCAAGATTTCCGAAGCAGCTCTATCACTTACTTTTGCAGCATCAAGAGATACAAGCATTGAAGAATCCATAAGCTTTGCACTCTTAGACTTTGATCTACTTTGTCTCGAAGTTGATGGCTGCTGAGGCTCAGCAACAAATTCTTCTTCTGATTTTGAACTATCTTCATTCAAACTTGAAGGACTTGAACTTGAGAGCACTGCTGCTTCGAAAACGGCTGTTTCCCTCTTTCTTTTCTTTTCAAGCAATGTTTCCTTTTCTCTAGCAATCTCTTCCATTTGTGAAAAAACTTTATCACTCCAGACATTTTGCCTTTTCTTCCTTTTTGTCGTTGCAGCATCAAAAACTAACGATCTTCATCTATCTTATCATGTCAAGAGCACTTGCATGTGCAATGTCAAACAGATCTTGCAAGTCATTTTGCCAGCTCTCTTGTTTTTGAAGTAGTGCAGGTGATTGCTTCTTCTTATTATTTCTGTTCTTCTTTAGTTTCTCCCACTCGTTGAAAAGTTTCTTTACTCTCTCCACGACATGACATTTCAACACTGTTGGGATGCGTGCCTTTTCCCACACATCCATAACATCTCTAGCAGTCAACAAAGCCGCTGTTTTCACCTGTTGCTTTTTATTGATCTTGTAGTTCATAAACAATGCTAATGTTTCCCTTTTAGATGGAAGCTGGGTTTCTTTGAAGGACTCTATAGGATGTCCTATGAGCCAAACAACTGTTTTGTGACGCGTATGCCGCTCCATGAGTGCAACTCAGCAACTGCTATAACACTCTCAGCGAAGGCAGCAAAGATACTGAGTCAGTGACGCCGCACTTACACTGACGCGGCCGCCACAGTGACGTCACAGCAAAGAAATGATTCTAGAATGTTCGGCCACGGCGTCTATAGCAATGAAAGGGATGAGAAGGTTTACGGAAAGAGGTTCAGAGTCTGTTATGACTGCTATATGTTGCTGACTACCATTTTTGATGAAATCTGCAAAATAAATAAATGTACAATAAATACAAACTGAAAAATAACAATATACAAAATGTTCAATGGATGGTAGCAACCTCTAAAATGTCTTCAATTGTGCTGAAAGTTTGCATGTTCAGTTTTTACACTAAATTAAATAAAATTAGAGGGTGTCTTCAAGTTTTTGAAATGATAAGTTATTTTGCATCACCCTAATATATATATATTAAAAATATAATAGAATTTCCTATCGATATACAGTAGGTACTCATCCACAACATATTTATTATGGCTGAAGTGAAAGCGCCTTTGTACTGCATCTCAAAGGTCATTCATTATTCGACTACAGAGTGCAATAACACAAGCGGCTGTTCCATTTTTGTCTGCAAAGGCACAGACAAATTCTCAGGAAACTAAATGGTAAATAAACACTAAGAAAATTTAATGTATGAGAGAAAAAAATTATATTTATATATATATACAGTATGTGTGTGTGTGTATATATATATATATATATATATATATATATATATATATATATATATATATATATATATATATATATATATATACAGTATGTATAATATATATATATATATATATATATATATATATATACAGTATTTGTGTGTACACACATATATATATATATATATATATATATATATATATATATATATATATATATATATATATATATATATATATATATATGAAAAGAAGGATCAACACAACGGCAAACATTTTCATTTATTTGTACATCAGACGTTTCGACAAATTTTTGTCATCATCAGTGAGTTAAGTCTTAAAACCTTAAAACAAAATTGAAAAGTGAAAGTTACATCAATACAATATTAAAACCATTAAAATTAAAACCTTAAAGCAAAATGAAAATTGCATCAATACAAAATTAAAAACATTTAAATTTCATCACTATAAAAACTAAAATTAAATTAAATTTCATCACTATAAAAACTAAAATTAAATTACCTCAATAGGTAAATACACAATGTTTACATCCACCTCCATACTTGGCAAAGTCTAAGAGAACACTAGGTGGTCAGAGGATTAGAAAGGGAATATCTGTGAAACACGGTTGGTTGTCAAAAGAGTCGTAATTTGTAGGATGAGCTATTATTATTAAGGGAGGGTTTGTTTCTATAGATGTACAAAGATTCTAAAATTCGGAGTTCTGTAAGGTTATTGGATCTAGTTAAAATTTCAAACTGAGTTTTGTGAAGGGGATGGTCGTTTTCATTACTGTGGTTTCTAATTGCGGATTGTGGAGGGCTACTGAGGGGACGGTTGGTACGGACTGACAAGCCCAAATGTTGAGAAAGGCGCACCTCCAGTTGGAGTTGAGTGCTGCCAATATACGCAGCCTTACAGCTGTCGCACGTGTATTTGTAAACAACATTGGGGCATACAGTTTTGGGGAATTCATCTTTGAACTTTAAAAAATTTGATAATTTAAGTGGGTACTCAGTAGGTACTCAGTAGCCCTCCACAATCCGCAATTAGAAACCACAGTAATGAAAACGACCATCCCCTTCACAAAACTCAGTTTGAAATTTTAACTAGATCCAATAACCTTACAGAACTCCGAATTTTAGAATCTTTGTACATCTATAGAAACAAACCCTCCCTTAATAATAATAGCTCATCCTACAAATTACGACTCTTTTGACAACCAACCGTGTTTCACAGATATTCCCTTTCTAATCCTCTGACCACCTAGTGTTCTCTTAGACTTTGCCAAGTATGGAGGTGGATGTAAACATTGTGTATTTACCTATTGAGGTAATTTAATTTAGTTTTTATAGTGATGAAATTTAATTTAATTTTAGTTTTTATAGTGATGAAATTTAAATGTTTTTAATTTTGTATTGATGCAATTTCATTTTGCTTTAAGGTTTTAATTTTAATGGTCTTAATATTGTATTGATGTAACTTTCACTTTTCAATTTTGTTTTAAGGTTTTAAGACTTAACTCACTGATGATGACAAAAGATTTGTCGAAACGTCTGATGTACAAATAAATGAAAATGTTTGCCGTTGTGTTGATCCTTCTTTCATCTGTAAGCTCCGGTTCCCTAAGGAGAAGTCAATAGCTTTGATATATATATATATATATATATATATATATATATATATTTGAAACACAAAATAGGATAGCAGTAAACAGAGCAAAGAGAGTAACTGGGCAGATACTGAGAACCTTTAAACGAAAAGATAGGAATATTATGATTCCTCTAACATCCCTATATAAAAAAGACATTAGACAACTAGAAGGGATTCAGAGAAGCATCACAGCCAAGATCAAGGAGTGCAAATTACTGGGAAAGGTTACGCGAACTAAACCTATATTCACTGGAAAGGAGAAGAAAGAGATACACCATCATTTACACTTGGAAAATAATGGAGAAACTAGTCCCTAATCTTACTATGAACCCTGTAACTCCCCAAACAACGGTGGAAAGTAGAAAAGGAAGACTGTGTCGTGTTCCCAAATTAAAGGCGTGACAGGGAACATCCTTAACCCTGCAAGAAAATAGTTTTGTTGTGAGAGGACCAAAACTGTTTAATCAGCTGCCCAAAGACCTAAGGAACACGAATGGTGTTGCAGTGGACATCTTCAAAAGAAGGTTAGACGCCTGGTTCAGAACAATCCCGATCAGCCGGGCGTACCTGGCTATGTGAGGTGGAGAATACAAGAAACGAACTCACTACTTCACCAGGCCAACTCGAGAGGATGGGCGATAAGCTTGACCTTCATGAAATGAGGAATCATCGCACGGAACCTATAAAAGGTTGAAAGGTATAAAAAATCTGGTGGGGGGGGGGGGAAGGTCACATGATCAAACGTCCCTGTTCCAAATAATTTCGTCCATTCTAATGCAACATAATATTTAATATGAAAAATTATATTTCTCTCAGTCAAGACATAAAACGGCATCTCTGTTAAACTGCCTATTTTATACCTCGTAAATCCTCAACATATGTTGTGTAAAATGGTCCAACATAATATAAGTTATGCTAGTTCTGTCCACATGAATTTAGATGAATCATTCGAGTAACTCTACATTTTTTTGTGCGTCTTGGCGAAATTTGCGAAAACAACTTCTTTACTATATAAATTATTTTTTTAGAATTGCATGATAGGAAACTTAATATCAAATCTATTTAAGGTGATATCTACTTTAAAACTGCATTAATTAGAGTCCTGAACTTTCCTCTGTCTGATGATGTGAAGTTTAGTCTCGAATGCTAACTAATTGGCTCCTTTAAAGTTTTATAGTCAGAGTTTCCTGTCAGTTGTAGAACCCATACGAAGTCTGTTTTGAAGCAAATCTTAAACTTAATAAAATTCTCCACCTCGCCTTCTTGAGTGACGCCCTAAACTTCTTACAAATTGCTGAACTGTCCAAAAAGATTGTCCAGTGAACAAATTCTTCCGATTCAAATATCGAAATAAAATTTTAAATAAAACAATGTTTTATTTTCATTGGTTGTCCTGCCGGTACCCTCCTTATCTAAAATTATCAATAACCATCTTCAGCTTGACAACGTTCACCTTGAAAACTCCAGTATACTCTCAGTCCCCCATGTAGATTGACCATGTTTCAAAAATGTTTCTTCAGAACTGATAAATAGTCTTGGAGTAGCATACTGACTACGTTCATTTGTGGCCAAGCTTTCCTTCAAGTACGCCCTCTCTGTGATGACATACTAAACTACCATTTTGAATTTTTCCATATTGCATTTTAAATCAAAAAGTTTAGAAAAAGTTCTTATTATTAAGTTCCAAAAACTATACTTTCATGTTCCTAAAAATGTATATATATAATACTGAAGTTTTATAATAAGCATTTCATATTAACATTTCATATTAACACTTAAGAAGATTTATTCGTTCACATACTTTAATTCATCTTCTGACATTATTTTAGTTTGTTTGTGAATTTCCTTTATTTGAACTTCAAATTTTAATAAATAAAGAAATAACTGTTCTCTCTCGTCATTATTATCACGTTCAAATACTGTACCTCACTAAAAAGGTGAATTGAAAAAGAAGTGTGAACAAAAATACTTTTTTTATTGATGGCAGTTGATTTGTTTATTAAACGAGAATTCTGTGTCTTAGAAGTGTATTGACTACGGCCAAATAATTATATGAAATAGTCCAAGTTATTCATAGTAGCAAATTAGCTTCGTGTGACGAATTAAATGGGTAAAACCTGTCAAGTGCCCCATCACTTGGACTGTGTCTGCGTGAAAACGAACATCCTCGTTTGAAACCATCAACACTTGCGAGTCTTCAGTGATCAATCCTATAATAGATCGACTGACAAGCAAGTAGTAAACACACACACACACACACACACACACACACACACACACACACACACACACACACATCTCCACTTGTATAAGCGACTGACTTTCTGAAATCCATATATATAAAACTAACCAAACGTAATTTAAACTAACCTAACTTTAGTGACATCGAGCCGAGAAGGGCGTGATAAGTACTTCGGATGCAATTGATGGCTAGAAGGTTGTTTTCTGTTAAGTCATTAAGTAGTGAGGTACTCGCAGATCTAACCTAACTTAACCTAACCAAAATGCACACAAGTCTTCTGACCGGAATGACAACTGTTGGGTCTTGTAAGAAGAAAGTTCAATCTATCGTGCTGGTTTCCTGAAAGTTCGACAGACTCTACCACCCTTTTATTGAACGGATTAGGTATCCACTTCTTAGCAACTTTCTATCGTCAAGTAGGAAATACTTCTGGAACTGTTTATGGTTTCCAAGCATGCAACATCATCATTTAGGGAAGCGCAATTTTTTTTTTTTGTCATAAGGGGGTCGCGATTTTCATGTCAAAAGGGAGTAGCCAGCACAGAAACACCGCTCTGGGGCCAAGGCTGAACATTTATAATTTAGATGCTAGATACTTTTCTGTTTTTATAACATTTAGCAATTTTTTTATTTTATATAGAAATATATTTAGTTATATTTTTGGTTTCAAACATAAAAAGCTGAAAAGTGTTACGAAGTTTGTACAAATAGGTCTGTAGGTCTAAGTAAAGGGTTCGGGGTTCGGGGTACAACGAAGGCTGTAGTGGTTACCGTCCTATCCCACCAGCATACCATCGATAAAGGGTTCGGGGTAGCGGATGTTTCGATTAACCGTCCATTGCCTCTTCCGTGGGTTGATGCGTGACTACATTACCCACACTCACGATGGTAAATCAAGTAGCATTACCCCCTAGTGGGGTAATGCATTGAATTTACTGTTCTTAATTCATCTTAAATAGAGGCCCTACTTCCCGCGGGTTTGAATAAAGAAATTGGCATAAAATTAACAAGGGAGAGCAAAACGATTTTAAGATGGACAAACTGCTTCAAACGACTCTGTCTGACTCTTCTTGACTCTACTCTCTAACTCTCTGTGTTACTCTGTCACTCTGTGTGTTCGTAGCGATGTGCTGCCCATTTTCATCGTTCAGATTTTGCAGTTCCAATCTCGCTTGGCATGTTATTTGTCCTTTAATTATTTACAAAGCTAAAACTTAAAAGACAGTAATTAAGACATGATTTCAATAATGTTTATAATTTCCTACCTATTCTATAGTATTCAACTAACTTTATTACCTTATTTTCTGATATTAAATCGCTTACTTTTATTGTTCTGATACTATCTAAAAACTAAACTATCTTTAAGGACATGACTGAGCAAGACTAGAAGGGGGTATCACGTGATAACATACCTACGCATGATTGGCTAAACGTGAATACGACTATGAACCAAACGAAACCTGTTGTTCTCGCTTTGTGGTTCACGTCACATACTCTTGTCCAAATTAAGAATAGGCCTATTTCCCATCTCGGGTCTTTTCGGTTTGGCGAACTGCTACAGATTTTTACGAAACTTAGCAAATCAATTATTTAAAAATTTTATCCTATGGAAATGTAAGTTAGATTAGGTTAGGTTTAGTTAAGTTACGTTACGAATTAGTCACTTCCTTAGGATAAAATTTGTAAATAATTGATATCCTAAGTTTCTTTCGTAAAAATCTGCAGCAGTCCGCCAAACCGAAAAGATCTCCTACGTTTTATAATTCATTTATTAAACCTAACTTCCGCTACATTTTATACATTATGAATTGTTATTTTACGATCCCAAAATAAACTCAATTAAAACCAAATCTATTTTATATATTTAAAATATGTTTTATATATTTCTACAACATATAAACTAATTTATTTGAACTCTCTATTTATTTTCTGTGTAAATGGATTTTCTAATGGCTACGATACAATATATCGTGTGTATATATATATATATATATATATATATATATATATATATATATATATATATATATTATCGTACCCATTAGAAAATCCACTTCAGAGAAAATAAATATAGAGTTTAAAGAGTTCAAATATATATATATATATATATATATATATATATGATGAATAAAACCACGAAGGAAAGGAAACACAAAAAGGTGCTCAAGCGCTTTCGTCTAATGACATCCTCAGGAACACTGAAGTACATAAAAGGTTACGGCTATATATAGGTTACAGAAAGAAAAAATAAATAAATAACATACATACACACAAACATATATATATATATATATATATATATATATATATGCAATAAACGGAGAAGTAAAAATAAAAATTAAAAATTAAAGATTAGAGGATTAACAAAGAGGCATACAGATTTGTAAGGAAAAATATCGATTTTCAGCACAAAATCAAATGAGTTATAAAAATACAAATTTATACTGGAAATCTGCCCGGGTTTTAACACTTTGCCTTTTTAGAGTCAAGTTTCGATATATATAAAAATAAATTGAAGATTAAAAGTTAATAAAGTAGCATACAAGTTTACCAAAGATTTAGCGTCCTACCCTTTTTATCTAAATTTGTTTTGAAGGAATTCAAAACAACAGGATCGAGTTGAAAAAGACCTTTGCTTATGTTGAAATTATTTGAAAGTTGGATAATGGCAGACTCAAGAATATTTCTATTGACAATGTTGCTAGAATGAAATAAAACTGAAGCATTATTCCAATCAATACAGTGGGATAACTCTGACAAATGGACAAAAAGAGCACTGGACAACTGTCCTGTTCGAACGGAATATTGATGCTGTTTTATACGTGTGTGCAAATCCTTTCCCGTCTGACCTATGTAAAAGGAATCACATTGTTTACACCCAATTTTATAGATAATGCCTGAATTATTGGTAGGGCTATTTTTTACTATGATATTTTTCACAATATTGTTATATGAAAATACTACATTAATATCCAAAAGTTTAAGTGCATTAGCAATGCCTAAAAAGCCCTGGAAAAATGGAAGTACTAAAATATTTTTTGACAAAGTACGAGTGTTATTATTGACACGATAGAAAGTTCGTTTTGCCTTGTTGAGACAAGATTCCATAAACGCAGATGGGTAACACAGATCACTTCCAATACCGTTGATTTTTTCCAATTCGGCATCGATGTATTCCGGACTGGCGATCCTAAGGGCGCGGAGAAACATTGATGAAAAAATGGCCTTCTTAGTGGGGGTGTCATGTCCCGAGTAAAAGTGTACGTAGGACAAATTGTTTGTTGTTTTCCGATAGATACTAAACTTAAAACCTGGGCTTTCCCTATGTACACGCACATCCAAAAATGGGATTGAATTGTCTTGTTCCACTTCTAAAGTAAACTTAATGGAGGGGACTTGATCATTTAACTGAAGGAGGAAGTTATCCAGGTCACGATTCATGGGCCAGATACACAAAATATCGTCGACGTACCGCAACCAAGGGATGCCAACCCCCAGGATTCTCGGAATGTAAGTAATTTCGAAAAACTCCATATAAAAATTGGAGAGGAGGGGCGATAAGGGGTTGCCCATGGCCATCCCAAACACTTGTTGATGATACTCGTTATTGAAAGTGAATTTACAGTCTTTGATGCAAAGCTTAATAAGTTCCAAAACAATGTGTGAAGGTAGTGGCAGGTCATACTTATGTAATTCTTGGGAGAGAAAGTCAAGCATATCATCAATCGGCACTTTTGTAAACAATGAACAAACATCAAAACTGATCAATCTATCGTTAGTTTCAGTACGTGCATTATTCAAATTTTCAGTAAGATCCATGGAATTTTTTACATGTGAATCAGAGATAGTTCCGAGAATGGGGGACAAGACTTTGACAAGCCATTTGGAGAGTTTATAAGTAATAGAGCCCACCGAGCTAATAATAGGGCGCATAGGGTTGCCAGGTTGTGGGTTTTAATAAGACCGTAAAGGCAGAGAAGGTGAAGTGGACATGAAAAGCGGAATTAAGTCCTTATGATCTTTGAGAATGCGTTTCAAGCCATAGTTATTATGGACAAAGTGGACTACATCGGAAAGATGAACGAGCTTCTCCAGGACCCCGTCACATACAGCAAACTTAGGAAGAACCCGCAGGATGACGTCATCAAATCATTTAATAGTGGCTTGAAACGCATTCTCAAAGATCATAAGGACTTAATTCCGCTTTTCATGTCCACTTCACATTCTCTGCCCTACCTTTACGGTCTTATTAAAACCCACAAACCTGGCAACCCTATGCGCCCTATTATTAGCTCGGTGGGCTCTATTACTTATAAACTGTACTGTACCTGCAGTTTGATCCATATTTGCACAACCCTGTTTTATAGTATTCGCATATGGCCCGTCGTTTGATCTCCTTACGTGTCTTATGTGATTCGATTGCTTTCTTCTGTTCCGCCACCACTTCTTCCTGACTCAGTGGTTATTTTGTCTTCGGCGAGTTTTCATTAGTGTTCCTGGTATCTTTCTCTTTTTCCTTTGTGTTCCTGGTATCCCTCTCTTTCTATTTTGTGTTCCTGTTATATTTCTCTTTTGCAGGGAGTATTTCATCCTCTGAGGCTACTTTTGCATCTCCCTATAGTGTGCTTTCCTGTAGTGTGTTTGTTGTTCTGCGCCTCGTTTTCGGTTATGTCGGCGTTATCTGGTATTTCCTGGTCATCTGTCGGTAAACATGTATTCCCCATTTGCATTGCTCTTTGTACTATATTCTTATTTTTACCATGCATTTGAAGCACAGGAAGCCATAAAGGCCTATGATTTTGTTATTTATTCTGCTTATCATTTTTCTCTCTTTTTTACACAGATTCATGCATTCGTAATGTTTAAATGTATTGCAGAGCATACATTTTAAGCCTGTGGTTTGGTCTGCTTCACTTCTGCAATAACAGAGCTGGAGCGCGGCGAATTCCATTAGGCATAATCCAACTTTATTTAACTTTATGAGTTTGCAGCAATTAACACATTTCTTCGTATTCTTTCCCATTCTTCCCTTTATTTATTTTATTTATTTATTTATTTTCGTCTTTTTCTTCTTCTTCCTTTCGGCTTCTCAAATTCTCAAATTTTGGCTGCGTAAAACTGACCCTTATGTTTATGGCTTTTTCGAATTTCATCTGCTGAGTCTGTTCTGTTGGCCTAATGAAAAAGCTCAAGAAAGCAGTTTTTCCGTTGGAATTCTTTCAATTTATGTTGATTTTTTTTCTTTGTGCACGCTATATGATACCGGTTTTCACTTAATAAATTACGGGAATTCACTACTACTTAATACACACACACTGGTATAAGACAGAATTTACCGCTGAACTTATAAACACTAGTTATTTGGATATTAGACAGAGCGGAAACAAACACGTCTGTACATCACGAGGTAGAAACACATATCACATGTCACAAACACATCATAATAATAATATATGTGTGTGTGTGTGTGTGTGTGTGAATCCTAACAATAATAATTATGAAACTATAACAAAAACACGACAAAATCTCTCAAATTCAAATTAAAAAAATTTTACTTAGGAAAACAACACAAATCATAAAATTATACAACAATGATACATTTTCATTATTTTCCTTCACGGTTTTGACATCCATTAATATACTGAAAGTATTCTCATCTGAATATGTCGTTAGAAGTATGGATTCAGTTAATTTATTACAAAAAGGAAGTGAAATGGCAAATAATAATAATGATACTAATAATAATAATAATAATAATAAGCAAAAAGTTAAAATTACAGAAATATCTGGCATCATATTGTTTGATTACTTTACACAATTTCATACATGGAAAGCAATTACATAAAGTAATAATAAAGTTAAAGAAAATGTTCGTTTGAAACCTTAATAGAAAATAAATGAAGCTTAATGCAAAAAATAAGAAAAATTATAAAATTAAAAGAGTTTAATGAAAAAGTAGATAAATTATGAAGAGTTGAGATCGGATATGATTTTCCAGAAACCATATGGAAGATAATTATAATTAATTATAAAATAGGGACTTAAACAATAATAATGGCGATAATATAATAATGTAATAATGTAATAATAATGTAATAATGTAATAATAATATAATAATAATGTAATAATTAATGTAGTAATAATGGCGGTAATGAACTTTTACATCAGTAGGAGCTAATGAAGTGATTTGCGAAGTACACTTAATGATGAAGCATGTCTGATATTTACGGGAATCGCTTTCCATACATCGGCTCCTTTGAAACAGAGTGCATTTCCTGCAGTTTCTGTTGTATAGTTTGGTTTTTGTGTAAAATGTCCGGAGAGTCTCGTGTTATAATGATGACGTGTTTGATAAGGGGTAGTTTCTCTTTGAATTGGTGATGCATGTTCATTTTTACTGATAACTTTCAGCATATTGACAGCAACACTGAATTTGTACAAAATCATTTAGTTTTAACCTTTTCTCGGGCAGTGTGACTTTACTGATTTTGTTCTGGCTAACGCCAGACGATTTTATTCAGTCTTGGAAACACCTCTGCGCAGTAAAGGATTACGCAAACGTCTCTTAACCCTTTACTACACAGAGGTCTTTTCGAGACTGAATAAAATCGTCTGGCGTTAGCCAAAACAAAATCAGTAAAGTCACACTGCGCGATAAAGGGTTAAAATATTGAGCTCTTTAAAAAACATTGGGGAAGTGTGACTTTGTCTCTTGTCCTTATTCGAGAGAGTTCGCGAACATTTTTTATGAATTACTTCCAAAGGATGTTTTATATATTTCTTTAGTTGCTCCATGCAGGAACGGAGCAAGAGTGTCACGGGCCCCCTAACAAAATTTTTACTATACATTTATATTGCTTTTCTTTGCATTATTTATTTAGCATATATTTAAGAATTATGATACTACTCGTACGCATGGAGGCATAGAAGGCAAAACATTATGCAAAATATTGAGCTTTAAAAAGGATACCGTGAAATAAAAGTTCACTTACGACAACATCAGAACTTGACTTTTCTTGCCTTTCTTTCGGCAAATTCATTAATTAAATCCTCCAAGTTAATATTTCTAGCTTTTTTGTTTTCAATTGATATAATTGAGAGTCCACTTAATCTTTTTTCATTCAGAGAATTTCGAAGATAGTTCTTTATTAGTTTAAGTTTTGAAAACGATCTCTCTGCACTTGAAACTGTCACAGGAATTGTGAGGAACAATGTTATGGCAGTCACAACTTCGGGAAAACTTGAGCACAAAGAACTGTTGTCTTTAATTAAAAATGAATATAGCTCATGGATTGTCGTAATTTTTTCAATGTCTGTTTTTAAGCACATTCGAAAAGAGAGTAATTGACTTGGAAATCCAGAGGAAATATCATTTTTATATTTATTTACTAGCTTTGTTGCTGTCTCAAATAACTTCTCATCACTTGTTGAAACGACCCGGGGCCCCCGAAAGGCCCGGGCCCCGGGGCACTTCCCCGCCTGCCCCTAGCTCCATGTTGTAATGCGATATAATAAATGTGGATGGAAGAAGGAATAATACATGGTAAGGAGCGAGTTTTGAGGAAGTGTCTTTTTTAGTTTAAATAATATGAAGAGAAATCTTGATATTTTGCATTTGATATGTTGTACATGATTTTTGAATATTTAATTTTTCATCTAAATTAATGCCAAACACTTTAACCTCATTCACCCTTGCAAGAGTGGCATTCCCAATTTTTATTTGACAGTTTGTATTCATAGGTCTTGGGGTAATAATCATATAAGATGGCTTTGTCAGGTTCAATAAAAGTTTATTAGCGCATATTCATTTATACACTTTTTCTATTTTTTGTTTTTTATAGTCATGCTTTTAGTGCGCATGTGCAAAAAACCTTATACACTGCGCCCTCGATATATGCGTCTTCAGCATATGCGAATTCGCTGTTATGCGAAGTCCCTATTTCTACCTAGAATTCAGTATATGCTGAAAAAATTCGCATTAATGCTCCACCTAGTGCGAAATATTGCTGAGCCGCTGAGCGCACCGACGTGTTCCCGCCAAACAACAACAGTCTCGCATAAACCGTTATAGCGTGTTGGTGTGCGTGCGTTGTGCTCTAGACTGTGTTGTGTTTTTCACTATTTTTGAGTGCTTTTTCCAGTTTTGTCTTACTGTTTATTGTAGACATGGCTTCTAAACGTCCTCTGCCTAGTACTGGCCTTCAGCTAAGCGTAAGAGGACCTCATTAACCTTGAAACCAAGGCTTACTATGTCCTTTAATATTTATACTGTACAGTACTGATGTAATATAGCTAGGCTGACCATATTTCCTTGAGACAAAAACGGGACATTGGGATGGCAAAAAAGGGACGGGGGTTATGTAATATTCTGTATTCATGAAAAAGTAAGTACATAAACCGGGACAAAATTGACATTTTTATTAAAACGACGGGACGGCCAGGAAATATAAAAAAAACGGTACTGTCCCGTTCAAAACGGTACGTATGGTCAGCCTAAATATAGCATTACTGTTATCTTGTTGAATGATTTTGGTATCAAAAAGTGGCATATTTATTGTTGAGGGTGCCGGGAGGGCAAAAAAAAACTGGTTGTAGAACGCATCCCTATTTTTTTCATTTAACTATAAGTTCGATATATGCGAATTTGCATTATGCGAGGTTTTAGCAGAACCTATCCCTCGCATATATCGAGGGCGCAGTGTATAAATTTCCAGTAACTGATGGAAAATTTCCATCATATAAAAAATTAAGAAAACTTTATATGTACAATTATGTTAACATAAAATAGATAGGGAGGAATACTGCGTTACGCTCCAAATTTTCAGTAATTTCTTAGGAACTGCTTCATCGGTGAATAAAATGAAAGACTAATTCCATGAAAATTGAAGGTAATTTCAGCTTTCGGCGTTGTCAGATAAACAAACTATGAACTTGTCAACCTTCTTGGGAGTAAATACATTTTCAAGAAATGTCAAAACTCTGATATTTCTTGATGTGTTCAAAAGTTTTCAGAAATATATAAATATATCTACATTTTGAACAGTTTTGTGTAGGAATATAATCTTTCAAGACAAAAAAAAAAATTCTTTGATGTCACTAAATCGTTTTGAAAACGTATATACGGAAAAAAAAATTCTTTGATGTCGCTAAATCGTTTTGAAAACATATATACAGTTATTTTTTGTGTCTATACTTTGCCCCATCTAATTTGAAAGTAAAAATTATATTAAAAAATGGTAATTTATAATTTTTAAAAATCTTAAAGTAAATTCTTTGAAACTAAAAATTAGCTGTTTGATTCTATAAAGATATTATTTTTAGTTAGAATTTATATTATACAGTTTGTAAATGTAAAAATAATTTAATTACTATCCTGTTATAAAAAATATTTAGGATAAATGTAACCAATATTTTAATGTACTGATGTAATAGAATTCTGCAGTTGTAATTGTTATGTTTTGTACACTAAATTCGAAGTTTTCTTTTAAAGTTCCTGAAATGACTGTGCAGCTTGAACGTTCTTTTGTATATTAATACTTGAGAAGAGGCGAATCAACCGAGAAAGGGTGGTTGGGAAGTTAGAGGAGAGTAATCGGTGCCTTGACTTTACAGTAACTCTCCCTCCTCAGTCTACTGTATTTTATGGAATATGGTCTCGCAGGAGCGGGTGAGTTGCTTCTCGCGTCCTGCGAGAGGTGTAGGTGTTCCGTAGCTGCCCATTATTGGCGTGTTTGTAGGGGCCTGCTCTCCACTTTTCATGGTTAGTAGGCCCCGGGCTTCGGATCTCCAAAGCTAAAGGAGTTTTGCTCTCATCTAAAAGAACCTGGACGAGCACACCTAGTTGAACCTAGGCATCTCTTTTGTTTTCCTACGCTCCAACTTTTTTCTCTGTTTGTTTTTTTCTGTTCCTCTCTTTTTACTTTCTAATTTTGTCTTCTTTTCGGCCCTTTTGGATTCTTATGGAATCTACCCCTTCTGTATATTAACCTGTTTAAGTAAAACCCAGTCAAGGACTGTTCCAAGTCAGTCTGAGAAGCTGGGAGAGGGCGTGGTGCCCTGGCTAGGCCACTGCAATAATGTATTTGGCACGACCCAGTTCTCCTTTAAGAGAACTTATTTTTCCCAATTCCTGGTGTTACCGTCCATCGTCTCAGTGCTGTCAGTTGGACGTAAAACTAAAACGGAACTAACAACCAACTAATAAAATAACTCCTGTCCCAGCTGAAAAAGGGGTAACTCATACTACCGTTATAAAAATATGGTACACCACATTCAGATAGCTATACTCATTAAAAGATGAGTCACAATTTTAACAAGGACTATAACCCTATTTATAAAAATATAAGTGAGAATATAGAGTAGAGGAACTCGAACCTTGGGATACGTCGTAGCCAATGTCGTAACAACGCTTCCGGTTGATCAGCGAAGTTAAGCGACATTAGGTCGGATAGTAGTTGGATGGGAAACCGCTCGCTGCGTTCTGACTATGTAGTGACCTGTGGTTCGGATCCCACGTAAAACTGTAGGTCCCCTCTGTCATATAACCTTCTATGTTGCGAAGGTTAAATAACTCTCATTACAACACGAACTTTAGAAACTGACACAAGGAAAACTCGAATGACAAAATTTAAACTTACGGAATCTCGACGATGTGTAATTCTGTCACGGGGACAAGGCAATTTCATAAAAACTGCCCAATTGAACACTTAACTTGGACAGAACTTACTTTGTCAAGTGGTATATGTTTAATGTCCACTTGGACACGATATCATATAAAAAAAAATGGGTGCTCTTCCAATACGTGCTCTACCGTAAAATATACATTCCAATATGTGCTAACTAACGAAAATATCACGACCTAACCTAACCAATCGTTAGGTCAATTGTACGCCCTTGACTATTGGTTAGGTTAGGTCGTGATATTTTCGTTAGTTAGCACATATTGGAATGTAAATTTTACGGTAGAGCACGTATTGGAAGAGCACCAAAAAATGTCCATACAGGGACAAGCAAAAAAACTTAAATGTATTTGGTAGACAGGTTAAATTTTCAGTGAGAACAAATCTGTTTTTCAGGAAAACTCGTAAACTATTATATTTGACTGGGTAAGCAGAAATGGGAGCTAAATTCCATTGAAAACCTTTGAGGGGTAATGACCAATAAATGGCAAATGAGGCAGAAGAAGATTTCAGATGAGCTCTACCGTCATGTAGACATAGTATGGGAAGGTATCAGAAGGTGCAGGCAGTTCCTGATACAATAAGATGTTAAAAGCTAAGATATTAAAGGATTCACGAATGTATTTTTTATTATAAGTGGTAATGACTTTCAAATTATTCTTAGGTTGTATACTACAACGATTACAGCTACTATATAATGGGTGTATGGGCGAAGTGATGCTTTGTGTGAAAATGTTGCACTTTTCATCTCGCTTCCACTGTAGTTATAATTACGAATGTCTTAAGCACTGATTAGTCTATATATACTGTATATATATATATATATTATATATATATATATATTTCTTTTTTTCCTCGGCCGTAGTTCCCTAACTGGTGCAGGATTGAAATTCTTTCGGAGCCAGGAGTAATTTTAAAAGGAAACCGACAAGGAATAAAATTTTCTTTTTAGGATTCTGTAACAATACGATGAATCAAAGTGAATTATTTAATGTTTCTCGTTAGTTCAAAATATTTCTCTTCTCGTTCCTTCCACGAATATTTTCGTGTAAATTTTGTTTAATGAAGTAAAAAAAAAAAGAGATTTTGAGTGAAAATAAATAATACATAATAATAATATGATGAAATGAAGCTGAGGGTAAGTACAGGGTCCATAAAGTTACGCATTGAATACAGTGAAGTCATTGCCATATTCACTATATGAACGCCATGTACAATAATATGAACTTATTTAAGATATTTGGATCACCTGAAGATCAGGGCCCCAGCCTTCGTTAGTTAGCCTTATAAGGCTAACTAACGAAAATATCACGACTCAACCTAACCAATCGTTAGGTCAACTGTACGCCCTTGACGAGTGGTTAGTTAAGTAGTAATATTTTCGTTAGTTAGCCTTATAAGGCCAACTAACGAAGGCTGGGGGCCCTGATCTTCAGGTGATCCAGATATTTATACACAAATAAAACATTTATTAAAAAAAAAATATATATATATATACATATATATATACACACACACACACACACTATATATATATATATATATATATATATATATATATATATACACTGTGTATAAAAGCTTTAATCTAAGCCGTGGCAAAGAGTATTTGGGGAAATAAGATAAGTCACTTTGGGGTTAAGTAATGATTCAATTTTATCCGAAGAAGTAAAACTCGGCGTTTTCGGAAATATAAGAATGGGCAAAATGTGTTCCAAAGGATCTGTTTTAAATAACTTTATTAGAGCCATTTCATCCTTTTGCTTTTTCGCATTTTGGTGGTCGGGTTCCCATTAAGGGATTCGTTCTTTCTTTCCTCAAGGTTTTTATTTCCACTAAAATCATTGCTACGGAAATCGGTCTCCGTTGCCCACGTTACAATCCCTTTTCTCAAGACGGCTTTCTTGCTTCCAGATACCAGGAAAAGAAAAAAGGGCAGTTTTATATATATATATATATATATATATATATATATATATATATATATATATATATATATATAATATATATATCTATATATATATATATATATATATATATATAAATAACATATGAAAATGAAAAGGTTTATTGGCAGACTATAGTCCATATGACAAATATTATTAATACAATGACAGTTCATACACTAAGGATAGAAATATATACAATTGATTAGAAATATACTGCACTGTCGAAGTTAAGTGGAGCTACAGACAGACGTTTTTCGTACCAAGAAGTCCATAGCTTAGAGCAGGGGTTCCAAATTGGTGTTCCGCGGAACCTTGTATACCGTGAGAAGTGTTCCGCGAAACACAATTTGGGAACCCCTGGCTTAGAGGATAAATGGCAGGACTCATGGATAGCTTGGATGATCGGGTTGGTTGATTTTTTAATTCTTTGCATTAGACTGTGTGAGCACGTCTTGTTACCTCCAGGAAGCTTGGGACATTGCGGGTAGCAAACATTTGCGAAGCTGAGCATCTCGGGGGTAATTTATGTAAGAGTCTAAAAGACCTGTTGTACAGTACAGCAAATTTAGGGTTCTGCCAGAACCTATTTTATAATTCACCCAGAGTTGCTGACCGTATATATTACTGCAGAAAGTACGAAAGAGTGTGTCTTTAGCTTCACTTGTTCAGAAACGAAAGTTCCTTATGGTCATATTCGCTTTAGCACACAGGCTTCGAGATTGTTTTCTTATATCCGAGTCATCACTCAAGGAGCTGGTAATAGTTTGACCCAAATACTTAAACTCTTGTACTTCCTCAATTACTTCACCATTCATTTTAAACTTTATATCAGCTGGCTGATTACAGCTTTTAGGATGAAATTGCATAACCTTAGTTTTTGTAACATTAAAAAGAATATCATGTTTCTGCGAATACACTTCGCAGACATTTAGTAGCCGATCCAGACCTTTAACAGAGGGACTTATTAACACTATATCATCGGTATAAACTAAGTTATTTATCCTTGTGTTATCTATACAACATCCTACTGTTGCCTCATTAAGTGAAGCAATTAATCCGTCAATATACACATTAAACAGCATAGGGGAGAGCAAGGAGCCTTGTCTCACCCCGCAAGAGGAGCCAAAACACTCGGATAGTACATTGCCCCACCTAACAGTGAAAGATTGGTGGGAATACCAAAATTTCAATAATTTAATATGTACATGGGAACCTTCCTGTCTTCTAGTTTGGAAATAAAATATTGTGGTTCACCCTATCATATGCCTTACTTATATCAAGGAAACAGCTATAAATGGTTGAATTACTGTCAATGTATTTAGATATTGTTTCTTTAAGTACATAGATACACAGGTCAGTTGAGTGGGACCTTTTAAAGCCAACTGATTAGGAGATGTCCATAGGTAATCATTTAATCGGAGTAACAAGAGTTTTCTAGTAGTTTCGAGAAGCAGGAAGCGACAGCAATAGGCCTGTAATTATTGCTGGACAGAATGTCTCCGTACTTATTTTGACCAGGGGCAAGATATATACCCCTCATGAACTCTGCAGGGATATAGCTATGAACAAGCATGGCTGATAGGAGCAATGATATATGCAGACATACTACGTCATTTGCATATTTTAAGTGCTCATTCGATAAGTCAATATATATATATATATATATATATATATATATATATATATATATATATATATATATATATATATATATATAATATATATATTATATATATATATATGCAGTTGTGAAAATTATCATGGATGAATCCACATGATTCTTCATGATGAAAAATTTGGGAGCAAGTGTAGTTCACGTCCCCTTGTAGTTTGGGGAACGCAAACTACACTAAGATAATGTAGGAGAACGTAAACTGCACTAGGATAATGTAGGGGAAGTAAATTACACTAGAGACCACAATGGGGAAGTAAATTACACTTGCTCCAAAAATTGTCGCCAATAGGGTTCGAATCCACCACTTTTTGATGCTATATATATATATATATGTAAAGAACGACGCTTGTGTAGAAGAGCGTTCCGCACAAGATGAGGAGGGGAACAAACAAATGAAAAATGAGGTACCTCCCGGGAATCGAACCCGGAATCATCCGATTGCCGGTCGTTCTTTACATTAATTATACGTACTGTGTTGTTTGCAGTTAAAATGTATGTATGTACTGCATGCGAAGGTGCACCCTCAGGGCATTGGTTTCTGCTCGTATGTAGGAGAATTACGACTTCTGATTGATCGAGGTCCTTGGTGTAGTGGATAGCATATCTGACCGGCAATCGGATGATCCCGGGTTCGATTCCCGGGAGGCACCTCATTTTTCATTTGTTCGTTCTCCCTCCTCATCTTGTGCGGAACGCTCTTCTACACAAGCGTCGTTCTTTACATTAATTATACTGTGTTGTTTGCAGTTAAAATGTGTATATATATATATATATATATGAAAATTATTTCACGAAGGTAACACGTGAAAAATATTTATGATGAATAAAACCACGAAGGAAAGGAAACACAAAATGGTGCTCAAGCGCTTTCGTCTAATGACATCCTCAGGAACACTGAAGTACATAAAAAGGTTAAGCCTATATATAGGTTACAGAAAGAAAAAAAAGAAAAAAATAAATAACATACATACACACACACACACATACATATATATATATATATATACATACATATCTATATATACAAATACATACACACATACATACATACATATATATACAATAAACAGAGAAGTAAAAATAATAAAAAATTATAAAAAATTAAAAATTAAAACCTTAAAGATTACCAGTGAGGCGTACAGATTTTGTAAGGAAAAATATCGATTTTTAGCACAAGATCAAATGGATTATAAAAATACAAATTTATACTGGAACTCTGCCGGGTTTTAAACACAATGCTGCCTATGGTCAGGTTTCGATATAAAAAAAAAAAAAAAAAAAAAAAAAAAAATGCAAATTAAAAGTTAATCGATTTTTAGCACAAGATCAAATGGATTACAAAAATACAAATTTATACTGTCCGGGTTTTAACACAATGCTGCCTATGGTCAGGTTTCGATATATATAAAAAAATAATAAAAAAATAAAATGCAAATTAAAAGTTAATAAAGTAAAAAACAAGTTTACCAAAGATTTAATGTTTTACACTTCTTATCTATATCTGTTTTAAAGGAATTCAACATAACAGGATCGAGTTGAAAAAGACCTTTGCTTATATATGTATATATGTGTGTGTGTGTGTGTGTGTGTATATTAGGTATCTGGTATAAACGCAGCATTTAAGCAAATTAATGGCAAGATCAATGGTCGCTTCAACAAGTATTTTACCTTCGAAAGCACGCCTTTATTAAATTGTTTTGTTCAGTCTTTCTTCAAGTAGTAAACATATTATGTTTACATTATAGATGTTGGAGGCACTTAAAGTATCTGGGTTCGTGTTTCCATTAGTGGGTACTTGTAGGTTATCTCCCCCCCACCAATTTTGACAGAATATTTTCGTTAAAACTACGAAATATCACGACTTACCTAACCAATTATCAAAGGCGTACAGTTGATCTATTAGTAAATAGTAAGTACTATTCCAGAAACAAACAATGTTATAATTAATAATAGATCAACTGTACGCCCTTGATAATTGATTAGGTTAAGTCGTGATATTTTCGTTAGTTTTAACGAAAATATTCTGTCAAAATTGGTGGTGGTGGGGGGGGGGAGATAACCTACAAGTACCCATTAGTGCCTAGTGGGTCTCACAAAAGTGGCTTTGTTATTTACAAACTAAAACGATTTTATTTCACGTAACTTTACACAAATTAAAATTTACACGAATATAATTACTGCTGTTATCTGTATCTGAGTTTTGGGAATTTTTTAATTTTTTCTGTTTTTCTTTTAATGTAGGGAGATAGTGGCCCTAGAGGGTTACGTGTGTATGCAGGAACACATATTAGATTTATTGCAACAAACTTTAAGTGTTACGAATTAAAACAAATAAAAACAAAAATTATTTAAAACAATAAAAAAAAAATTTGCAGATGAAAATTCCGAAGCATTACAAAATGGAGCACAAATTATTATTCAAACGATAATTTAGAGAGCTTTACAATTTAGATATTTCATATGACATCAATATATTCACAGTACTCTCCAAACAACGCTGGAAAATAGGAAAGGCAGAATGTGTAGTGTTCCCAAATTAAAGCCCGACAAGGGACCTCCTCAACACTGAAGGAAAATAGCATGGTTGTCAGGGGGCCAAGACTTTTTAACCAGCTTCCAAAGGACCTCAGAAACGTTACATGGGTTAAAGTTGAAGTCTTGAAGAGAAGACTAGATGCCTGGCTCAGGACGGTACCAGATGAGCCGGGTGTACCTGGCTATGTGCGGTGGAGCGCAAGAGAGCAACTCGCTTCTCCACCAAGCCAGGACTAGAGGCGGGGCCACCAGCTTCACCTTCGTGTGAAGAAAGACCGACGCACGGAACCCAAACGAGGTTAACGAGGTACTCTTATCTAAATATGCCGTTGAAAGCATGGAGGCTTTTTAGGCGAAATTAATGGTATTTAGTTTATTTATTATATAAAAATAGTGAAAGTAGCAAGTGATAGTAATAGTGATAAAAAAAATAATAGCAATAAAAGTAATAATAAATGTAATATAAAGTTTGCAAATTGTTACATAATTTTAAATTAAATAATTTATTGTATATTTAGTAGAAAATAAATGATGTTTAATAAAAATATATAAAAAGGGATAAATTGGAGGTTCTCGGGGTCTTATTCGAGAATAATTTCGCGATCATGGTAAGAATATGGTGAACACAATATACATATGCAGTGTGTGTGTCTGTGTGTGTGTATATATATTATATATATATATATATATATATATATATATAATATAATGTACGAAGTTTAATATAAACTCAGAGCTGAGGTGGTCCAAAGGGGAAAAAGTTTGGGAACTAATGTACAGTATTATAATATAAAAGTCATTTTGTAATGGCCGTATATTTTTACATTTATATACAGGATAATTCAGTTTTAAAACATTAATAATCTATCGATATCAATGTTGTTAATTAAATACTTTAATCAGGAAAGATAAATGAAATATGAAACCATAGATGACGAAAGCTTCAGTGTAATCGCTACATCCTCTCTGAATTAAATGTTATTTCTAGCTGGAAGAGAGTGTAACACAACCTAGTTTCTACTTCTAAACCCATTCTGTCATTTATGTATTCTGTGGTAATGAAATCACATTGAACTCCACACTTTTTTTCAAACTTTATACTTCATATTGTGCATCTATACTTAGGTTTTATACTGGTTGCGGAAATAGGTTTGAATTAATTTTTTAAAAGGTTATAATGCCTAAAATTACACGTACTATCCATGAAAAACAATCGGATACCTTTCGATCTGCGATTGTTTATCAGCCTTGTGATTGCAATTCAAATTTTATTTTCTTTGGGAAATATAATTCCTTATTACGTTTAGCTCGAAAATTACCTTATCAATTTTGTTATTTTCACTTTAATTACAAGGGAAGAAAAGTGAAAATTTAATATCACTGTTACGTATTTGTTATTTATCTGTAACTCGTAAAGAAGTAACAAAGTGACTTTAACTAGAAATTAGGCGAACAAGACTCACTAAAACGGACTTAATCTTGTGACTTTTATTTTGAAGAATGGCTGCTTGATGTTGCGGAGTTAATCAGTCGTAGAAATGTAAAAAGAAGAAAGAAAAGATTCTCACAGGAAACAAAATCTATTAAAAAAAATACTGAAACTTAAAAAAAAATTCAGAAAAAAATTATAATTAGTGAAAAATATAATCTTTTACGAATGGTCGGAGCTAGAATCCTTCGATTTTATATAAATGGATGTTGAACTGAGTGTTCTTCCAGATGGTCATTAATTTGGTGATGCCGCTTTTAACAAAAAATTAATTGATATTGCACATGACTTATTAAAGCAGAGAATGGAAGTTAATATATATATTATATATATAATGCACTAAAATCACAGAATAACACGTGATCTTATTAATAAGCAAACAACCACAGGGAAAAGAAAAAAAAACACAAGGAAAAACAAGAAATATTTCTTGTTTTTCCCTGAAGATGTGAATATATCACGAAAGCGCTCGGACTTCGTGTTTCTTTTTCCTTTTCCCTGTGGATGTTTGCTTATATATATATATATATATATATAATTTTCATGTAATGTATCGTGTAATTAAGGTTGCAAATTATTCCTCGTTTTTAATAATTAAGATCTGATTACGCGGTTGTTTCTGTTTATAAGGAAAAATGATTGATAACACCAGTACACATTTGAAAACTTGTCGATCGATTTTTACAAACTAGTTGGTGATTCTATATAACTTGAGTGCGCTGATCTAAAAAATCTAGTTAGTTTTTCCCTATCACGTATGGTTTTCTTACTACAGAGGTGTCATAAATCCCCCATTTATCCCCAAATGTGAACCATCTTATCGAGACCAACATTGGATTGCACATGCTAAACCATAAATTTTGTTGTTATAGACTACAGTAACGCTTACATAATAATGTAGGGTAAATATATATAACAACCATTCCCGTTCCCAGCAAAATACTCTCTCCCCTCCCATCAATGGGTGATTAACATTTGGGGACAGATGAGGTATTACAACACCCCTTGTAGCACGAAATCTTTAGGTGATAGAGTAAAACCTAATTGAAGCAGAATTAAATAGCTCCTAGCTCTTGCACAAGCATATTGCTTGTTTATGAAAGAATAAAAAATAACTGAAAGAAACAAAATATATTTACCTTCTTTACTTGCAAACATTTCAGGACTTATTCCAAAGACTTAGACTACGAAGGTAGATCTGACTAATGACGACTAAACCGCTGCTTCTTTGATGTTTTCTTATGCTGTGCGTTAGGCTGATCTCGTTGCAGACACCAGCAGTAATCCGCCATCATATTTGTATGCCATCTTCCTTGATATCTTCTTTCCATGGTTTTGATGTCCTGGTGAAATCGTTCCCCTTGCTCCTCACTGACATCTCCGAGATTTTCGGGAAAACGGTCAAGATGCGAAAATAAGAAGTGAACTTTCAGGCTCATGTTGCAGCCTAAGGCGCAAAACTTTTTAAGCATATTTTCCACCAGTCTTTCATAATTTTGGCTTTTGTAGTTTCCCAAGAAGTTTTCAACAACATCTTTGAAACCAAGCCATGCTTCTTTTTCTTTATTGGTCATTGTATTCAGGAAATGATCGTCTGTCAATAACTTTCTAATCTGAGGACCTATAAAAACACCTTCCTTTATTTTCTCGTAGCTAATCTTTGGATATTTTGAACAAATGTACTTGAAACACTCACCTTCTCTATTCAATGCTTTGACATACTGCTTCATGAAGCCTAACTTAATGTGCAAGGGTGGTAGGAGGATTTTATTTGGTTCAACTAGATGTTCACGTAAAATGTTCTTTGATCCTGAGGTAAGATTCTCTCTAGGAGGCCAAGTTTTCCTCTTCCAGTGCTGGTCACGTGCTCGACTATCCCATTCGCAGATGAAACATGGCATCTTAGTATATCCTGATTGCTGCCCAAGTAACATGCAAAGGACTTTGAGATCCCCACACAATATCCATCTGTGATTTTGATACTGAATTTTTTCCAGAAGCAGTTTCATGTTATCATAGGTCTCTTTTAAATGAGTAGAATGGGCCACTGGGATTGATGCATATTTGTTACCGTTGTGCAGTAACACTCCTTTTAGACTGGTTTTAGAGGAATCTATAAACAACCTCCAGTCAATGGTTTGGTATTCGATGCCTAGCTTGCACACTAATCCTGTGATGTCCTTGCAAAATACCAAGGGACCATCTTCTTCGAAAAAGGCACGAAGTCTTTCTCACGATTTCTGTACCAAGCGAAGTATGTGTCGGATGCCAATAAATTGTTCTCCTGCAATCTAGACCCCAAAAGTTCTGCAGAGTCCTTACTAAGGCAGATTCAAATCCCTGACTAAGTCATTTAGTTCGGCTTGGGTTAATGGTTTAGGAGGATCTCGGTCAGCTGTTGGCTGTTCATAAACATCATCATTGTCTGGATTTGGAGCTAAATCAGAATCTGAATTGTATTGATCCAGACTCTCGGGTGGGCGAAGAATAGGAACTTCTGGACCATGGGGTACCGGCCTTATTGCAGATGGAAGACTTGGGTATTGAAGGCTCTCTTTATTCTTTGCATTATAACCTTTAACATTGCAAGAACAGAAGTAGCAGTCGTCGGTATGGTTTCTAGGCTCGCGCCATACCATAGGGATCCCAAATGGCAAACTTTTCTTTTTACCTTTGCTCCAATTCCTTAGTGCCGCAACACACGTAAGACAAACCTTGTGTGGAGCCCAACTTTTGTCTTGATCTCCTAATTTAATTCCAAAATAAGCATGATAAGCTCTCTTAATGAAGGTCGTTACATTTGTCCTTTGTTTTACAACAACATACCGACCACAAATATAACAAAATATGTCTGGACTATGGGTACATCCTCTAGAAGCCATTATTAAAATTTTAAAGACGTAATGTTAGAATTATCTATCCGAAAAATATGAAAAAACGAAATTAATTAAAGATAAAAAAGGTAAAAAATTACAAAACGCCCCAAAATTGTTTTGCTAATAACTTTAAAACTGTGGGTGATAGAAAAAACTGGTAGCATTTTTTAATTCAGCGCACCGAACTGCTTCAGAATCACAACTCAAAATAAAGAAATCGATTTTCATGCAGACCGGTGTAATCTATTTAGTAACGTTATGGTACCACTTCTACTCATACCCCTCAGTCTCCATTATTATTTAGTTACTCTAAAACTGAAAATTGCCCAGAGAAATCATTGAATTTAACATATAACTATTTACAGTATGCAAAGGGCTGACAAAAGTAAATAGACACCATCGGTTTTACCATTGAATTTTTTTTTGGATTGAATGACCTTTATTAATAATAAAATAAATGCATTGGTTTTACAACTTACATTGACATAAATAATTGTGAAGCTGGACTATTTATTTTATTTTATTTGGCCTTAAGATTTAGGCTTTACTGGGCTCTTATTAAAATAAAACAGATAGTTATCATGGATCACTTTACATATTGCTTCCCAAAGCATTCGGGAAGCAATATGTTAAAGTGATCCCTCGTAGGAAGCAATATGTTAAAGTGATTAACACTGGGAAGCAATATGTTAAAAAGAGAAAGGTTGGTTGGTTAGAAAGAGGTTGGTAATCTTGGAGATTGCTTCCTGGGAAGCAGTATGTTAAAGTGATCCCAACAATTTATTATTTATTGCAAACATATAATAAATAGAGAACTATTATTTACATAGGATAAAATTTGAATGCACGGTTAGGTCAACTGTACGCCTTGACGATTGGTTAGGTTTAGTCGTGATATTTGGGTTAGTTTTAACGAAAATATCACGACTAAACCTAACCAATCGTCAAGGCGTACAGTTCATTCAATAAACCTTACCGGGTATTCACTTGACCTAACCGGGCATTCGATTAACCTAACCGGCATTCAATTAACCTAACCGGGCATATATATATATATATATATATATATCGAAACCTACGGTAAAATTATTGAATGCCGGGTTAGGTTAACTGTACGCCCTTGACGACTGGTTAGGTTAAGATCGTGATATTTTCGTTAAAACGCGGGATATTTTTGCTAGCCGCACGAAGGGTAGCAAAAATGAATGAATGCCCAGTTAGGTTAATTGAATGCCCGTTTAGGTCAACTGAATACCCGGTTAGGTTCAGTGAATACTCAGTTAGGTCAACTGTACGCCCTTGACGATTGGTTAGGTTTAGTCGTGATATTTTCGTTAGTTTCAACGAAAATATCACGACTAAACCTAACCAAATCGTCAAGGGCGTACAGTTGACCTAACCGGGCATTCAGATTTTATCCTATGTAAATAATGGTTCTCTATAAACCTTATCCTAAATATTGGGAAGCAATATATTAAAGTGATTAACACTGGGAAGCAATATGTTAAAGTGATATACACCGGGAAGCAATATGTTAAAGAGAGGTTCCTGGGAAGCAATATGTTAAAGAGATTCGTTATTATTAATAACACTAGGGAACAACATTTTTGTTTCTTGAAAACTATTTGGTGTTTCTTATAGAACTTTTGATGCTGATTCCAAATATGGTTTCAGAATTTTTCTATCGCCCATAGTTTTCGAGAAAATAATATTTCCATTTACTCAGTTTTCCCAAAATATTAGTTAAAATTAAGTGTACTAATTTAATTTTACTTTCTTTTTTTTCCAGGTTAACTATATTTAATAGTATTTTTTGCATTAAAAAAATATAGCTATTTAAACAAACAGATTTTTAATAAAAAGAAAGAAAGTTTTCCGTGATTTCAATAATTTTCTGCCAGCATGAATCGAAACTGTATTAATCCCAGAGATACATTTTGCTACGTATGTGGAGAACTGACCATAATGGCACAGAGGAAGACGATGACCCCACTCGTGAAGAAGGCTTACGAACTTTATTTTGGATGTAAGGTAGGCGACCAAGACAAATCCTGGGCACCTCATATCTCATGCATTTCCTGTGCCGTCACTCTTAGGGGTTGGATTAAAGGTACCCGCAAATCTATGCCATTTGCCATACCAATGATTTGGAGAGAGCCCAAGGATCACCTAACGGATTGCTATTTTTGTATGACTAACGTTTCAGGATTCTCTGCCAAAAATAAACAAAATTCAATACCCAAATCTTGCATCTGCCATGAGACCAGTACTACATGACGATGATAACCCAATTCCAACTCCCCCAAAGTCATGGACACTGGATGAAGAGTCTGAAGTTGAACCAATGGAAATTGATGACACTAAAGAACAGACTTTCAGCAACCTGAATCAAATAAACCACGTATGATAACGCAGGTTATGCTGAGTGATCTCGTGAGAGATTTGGACCTTCCGAAAAAGAAAGCGGAATTATTGGGCTCCAGGTTACGTGAATGGAATTTGCTGGCAAAAGATACAAGCATATCGGCGTTCCACACTCGCCAAAAAGATCTGATGCAGTATTTCTCCTCGTCAGGTGGTTTATGCTACTGTAATAATGTAAATGGACTGCTGTTAGCTCTCGGTCATGAGCACAAATCTGAAGATTGGCGTTTATTTATTGACTCTTCGAAGCTAAGCCTCAAGGTTGTACTACTTCACAATGGAAATAAATACCCTTCCATTCCTGTAGGGCACGCTGTCCACATGAAGGAATCTTACGAAAATATGAAACTCATCCTTCAGCAGATTAATTATGGCCAGTTTCGTTGGTATATATGTGGGGATTTAAAAGTCGTCGCGCTTCTTCTGGGAATGCAGCTCGGTTATACGAAGTTCTGCTGCTTCCTTTGTGAATGGGACAGCAGAGCCAGAGATTCGCATTATTTTGTAAAGGATTGGCCACTTCGTCAAAAATGTATTCCAGGACTGAAGAATGTGTCTCATGAACCCTTAGTTGACCCCAAGAAAATATACTTACCGCCACTTCACATCAAACTTGGCATCATGAAAAATTTTGTCAAAGCAATGAACAAGGAAGATGAGGCATTCAAATATTTGAAGAAAAAGTTTTCACGACTTAGCGATGCAAAGATAAAAGAAGGGATCTTTGTTGGTCCCCAAATCAGAGAGCTCATGAAAGATCAAAAGTTTGATGATGCCTTGAGAGGAAAAGAAAAAGTGGCATGGGAGGCCATGAAGAATGTTGTCACAAATTTTCTAGGGAACATCAAAGCCTCTAACTATGAAAAATAGTGCAGGACATGATTGAAGTATATAGGTTATTGGGATGTAATATGTCACTAAAAATCCATTTCTTGCACTCCCATTTAGATTTCTTCCCTGAAAACCTCGGCGACGTAAGCGATGAGCATGGAGAAAGGTTCCACCAAGATATAGCTACTATGGAGAAACGCTACCAAGGGAGGTGGGATCCGGCAATGTTAGCTGATTACTGCTGGACATTGATGCGAGAAGCTCCTAATGAAAACTACAAGAGAAAATCAGTGACAAAGAAGTTTTAAGAAGAATATTTTAAATGCCAATCTGCCACTAATATAATTTTTATGAAGTATTTTTACTAACTTCTATACACTTTTTTAATAAATATTAAAATACAAATTTCTCAGTAACCTTGGGTGATAGAAAAATTCTACGGCTATATTCGGAATCAGCGGAACAAATCCTATAAGACCGACCTGTTCACGTCCAAGAAACAAAAAAAAAGTTAAAATTTGTTCCCCCAGTGTAATAAGGAGCAAATGTATTTTACGTCCCCCTGTAGTGCCTAGTGTAGTTTACGTTCCCTATATTATCCTAGTGTAGATTGCGTTTCCCAACTTTGTCCGCGTATACCCAATCAAATAAAACGTTAAAACTAACGAAAATATTACGACTTAACCTAACCAATCTTTAATTTATATATATAAATTGACGACTGGTTAGGTTAAGTCGTAATATTTTCGTTAGTTTTAACGTTTTATTTGATGGATTCATTTAAAAAATGTCTCCTAAAGATCCTAGTGTAGTTTACGTTCCCCAACTTTGACCTAGTGTAGTTTGTGTCCCCTTTTGATTCAGGGGGATGTAAACTACACTTGCTCCATAATAAATAAATCATGAACAAGTATTATTAATAGTTAAGATGTGTATTCATCTTAAATTATCCTTATCGATATAACAAACGCAAGGTCATTATTAAAGATACTCTACCAATACCATACAAAGAAATCAATATTATACACGAGAGACAAGAACTGAACATTGAACAATCACAAGTAATGTGTCTTTAATCCTAGATTACACACTAGAAATGAATAAACAATAGTAATGTACATTAATCCTAGATTTGTATTCGTATGCCGTTATTAATCGGGATTTCAACTTGGTTTTAAACGAATTTACAATATTTTTTATGTCATCATTTAAATCATTCTATAGTTTTTAATAAAAGTCAATCACAAATAACAAATTTACTGAACCAATATATTTAGAATCACGTTGCTTTACCCTTTGCGTCATGTAAAGCTGACACACGTTCTGGCATTCCATCGATGAGTTTTGTCATTTGAGGAGTCCCGCGTCTTACGGTACCTAAGCGCCAAAATTAAAATTCGCCAGAAATCGCCTCCAAAGTTCAGGAATATTCTCGCAATAGTATCTCTGTTATTAATTGAGCTAGAACGTTCATTTTTGGCTAAATTAGAGTTCTAAGTATGCTAATGAAGATGTTGATGAATTTTTGGAATAGATTTTCATATTTTATATACCGGGTGTACATAAAGTCAGGATCTATATTTGTGAAGCACTTGGAAATTATATGGAATTCAATCATAAAATGATAAAGTGGTAACATTTATTAAATAATTAAGAGTAGGATTCGACGTGACGCCCATCAGTATCCCTGCACAGCTCAAATCGTTCCGCAGCATTTCTAAACACATTCTGGAGCATTTGCGGGGTTATGTTATCTGCAGCAGTTCGTATACGTGTACGTAAGTTTTCAAGACTCGTAATCTTCGTCTGATAGACGTGCGATTTGATAAAGCCCCATGCAAAGAAATCTAAAGGGGTTAAATCTGGTGATCTCGCTGGCCAAGGTCTTTGGTTGCTTCCGCGTCTGATCCAGCGATTTGGAAAACGTCCATTTAGATAATCCTGAACAATTTTGGCATAGTGACAAGGGTTCCATCTGGTGGATTCTAAGGGGATAGGATTCTTGTCATAACATGACGTAAACAGAATCTATAAATAGACCCACAAATTGTTTAAACTTCATTCTCTTCATTGCATTTGCTTCGGATTGACGTGTATTAATTACTGTTCAAGATGTATCGTCGTGGTTACTTTCGTCATCATAATCGAAGGAGGAAGTTTGTTCGGACTTTTCCTCGAACGATTGTTAGAAGGCGTTCAAAGGAGAAGATATTTAAAGCTTCAATGAAATTTGTTTATTTGTCTAAAAATACTTTTGATGTTAATGCAGATGGATATTATACCTTGTGTTTGGATCTTTTAACTAATGAGGCTAAATCTACCATTTTAAAATTTAATTATTATCAAGTAACAGGTGTATCATTTCATAGTATTCCAGAACTGAATATGTCTGGATATGTTATTAATTATGAACATCATTAAGTCGTAAGAAGGAGGGTAGGGAAAGGATAGAGGGACCTAATGTAGGGATATCACCATCTCCATATTTAATTGTTCCACATTGTGTTTTGTTTGAACCTAATCTTGACTCC
>JAJOZX010005305.1:55000-197500 GCA_023014485.1 Bathynomus jamesi
GAACGGATTAGGTATCCACTTCTTAGCAACTTTCTATCGTCAAGTAGGAAATACTTCTGGAACTGTTTATGGTTTCCAAGCATGCAACATCATCATTTAGGGAAGCGGGTCGCAATTTCTTTTTCTTGTCATAAGGGGGTCGCGATTTTCATGTCAAAAGGGAGTCGCCAGCACAGAAACACCGCTCTGGGGCCAAGGCTGAACATTTATAATTTAGATGCTAGAGACTTTTCTGTTTTTATAACATTTGGAAATTTTTTTATTTTATATAGAAATATATTTAGTTATATTTTTGGTTTCAAATATAAAAAGCTGAAAAGTGTTACTAAGTTTATACGAGTAGGTCTGTAGGTCTAAGTAAAGGGTTCGGGATACAACGGAGGCTGTAGTGGTTACCGTCCTATCCCACCAGCATGCCATCAATAAAGGGTTCGGGTAGCGGATGTTTCGATTAACCGTCCATTGCCTCGTCCGTGGGTTGATGCGTGACTACATACCCAACTCAGGATGGTAAATCAAGTAGCATTTCCCCCTAGCGGGGTAATGCATTGAATTTACTGTTCTTAATTCATCTTAAATAGAGGCCCTACTTCCCGTGGGTTTGAATAAAGAAATTGGCATAAAATTAACAAGGGAGAGCAAAACGATTTTAAGATGGACAAACTGCTTCAAACGACTCTGTCTGACTCTGTCTGACTCTTCTTGACTCTACTCTCTAACTCTCTGTGTTACTCTGTCACTCTGTGTGTTCGTAGCGATGTGCTGCCCTTTTTGATCGCTCAGATTTTGCAGTCCTTTAATTATTTACAAAGCTAAAACTTAAAAGACAGTAATTAATACATGATTTCAATAATGTTCATAATTTCCTACCTATTCTACAGTATTCAACTAACTTTATTACCCTATTTTCTGATAGTATCATCACAATAAAAGTAAGCGATTTAATATCTAAAAACTAAACTATCTTTAAGGACATGACTGAGCAAGACTAGAAGAGGGTATCACGTGATAACATACCTACGCATGATTGGCTAAACGTGAATACGACTATGAACCAAACGAAACCTGTTGTTCTCGCTTTGTGGTTCACGTCACATACTCTTGTCCAAATTAAGAATAGGCCTATTTCCCACCTCGGGTCTTTTCGGTTTGGCGAACTGCTACAGATTTTTACGAAACTTAGCAAATCAATTATTTAAAAATTTTATCCTATGTAAATGTAAGTTAGATTAGGTTAGGTTTAGTTAAGTTACGTTACGAATTAGTCACTTCCTTAGGATAAAATTTGTAAATAATTGATATCCTAAGTTTCTTTCGTAAAAATCTGCAGCAGTCCGCCAAACCGAAAAGATCTCCTACGTTTTATTATTCATTTATTAAACCTAACTTCCGCTACATTTTATATATTATGAATTGTTATT
Source organism: Bathynomus jamesi (assembly GCA_023014485.1). Taxonomy (NCBI): domain Eukaryota; kingdom Metazoa; phylum Arthropoda; class Malacostraca; order Isopoda; family Cirolanidae; genus Bathynomus; species Bathynomus jamesi. The sequence goes on from JAJOZX010005305.1 coordinate 56,422, forward strand.
TTACGATCCGAAAATAAACTCAATTAAAACAAAATCTGTTTTATATATTTAAAATATGTTTTATATATTTCTACAACATATAAACTAATTTATTTGAACTCTCTATTTATTTTCTGTGTAAATGGATTTTCTAATGGCTACGATACAATATATCGTATATATATATATATATATATATGTATCCCCGCAAGGGGGTTCTAAGCTCGAGCTCTTGAGTGCTCTTTGTGCTCGTTTGTACGTGCTTGTTCCTGGAGGTTTCACGTGCGCCCTCCCGGCCCTAGCACCCAAGGATGATGGGGCTCGACCCTGCAGTCCTTGTCATCCTTGGTCTTTTTCCACTTCGACTGTCCCCTCCACCCTTTCTCTTTCCTCTGTCTTTCCTCTCACTTTTTCTTTGTTTTTCCGCCGAGATATGCCCTTTTAAATAGAGGCGAATCGGTTCTTCCCGAACTTAAAAAAAAAAAAATATATATATGTACAGTATATATTAGGGTGATTCAAAAAAATCAAAGTTTTTTTTTTTAATTGTTCAACCTGTATTTTTGTTCCCTATGACAAAAACGTAATGTATGCCAATTTGGTGAATTTTAAATAAATTTACTATGTGCTACCAGGCGTCAAAGTTTCCCTCTTTTTCAATTTGTTTGTTTTTACAACTTATGATTTTATGTTTAATTGTTTATATTTCAGAATTTTTAATTAATGGTTTATATACTAGCTTGCTTTTAATTGTTGCTTGGAACTCGTAATTTTGATACCAATTAATCGATTATGGAAGCTAGGCCTAACTCACCATCACCCAGTTGCTCATTTGGGAGAAGTTCTACAAGAAAAGAAACTGAAGTATGGCTAATTGGGCAGCCCTCTGCAGTACTAAAACATCCGTATTACCATCAGAGAAGGAAATGATGGCCCTCTTCATGCACTACAGAAATATTAAAAAGGAAGACAATAGAGAATCATGCTGCTCTACTGCAGATGATGTGCTAGCAGTTTGGAAAAAAGCAGGAATACCAGCAAAACAAAGAATACATGTAGGATAAAATTCAAGGAATACTGAAGGAATGACAGCTGCTTAAGAAAAACAAAGCAAACAAATTGAAAAGATCACAAAATTTAAATAATAAAGAAGAAAATGGAAAGATAAACTGGAAAACTTATTTGACATTGCTCATGAGAATGCTATGCAGCTTATAAAAATAGAAGATGATAAGAAATTCTTGAAAATGCAACGTGAGAAAGGACGTCATGGAAAAATGGATACCATTGATAAGGCTGTTGCTAAAAAAGAGCAAAGAGCAGCAGAAAAGCAACAACGTTATGAAAAGGAGAGCAGAAGAAGAGATCAAAAGAAAGAAGATGAAGAGGCTGTCATACTCACCAGTACATCATCAGAATCAGAATCAGAGGAGAGTAAAAGTGATGAATCTGGTTTCTGTGCTGCACAACCTTCAACATGGAAAAGTAAGGTTGGCAAACGTAGAAAATTGTTTGATGATAAATTATTAGGAAGTCTTGATGTTGCAAAATTGAGTGACAGAAATGCGTCTCTTTTTAATGCAAACATTCAGACATCGCTTGAATGGGACATCTGCGAACAAATAAAATGCATGTGTTTCAATACAACGGCAGCCAATACTGGTCCTAGAAATGGTGCAGCTATTCTTCTAGAACAAAAATTCGACAACGATTTATTGTGGCTGGCATGTCGACACCATATATTTGAAATTATGCTGGAAGCTGTTGTTTCAAAGTCTTTATCACCATCTTCTGGCCCAGATATAGTCCTTTTTAAGAAGTTCAGAGAAAAATGGTCAAGCATTAATAAGAAGGACTACGAAACAGCATTATCAGATCCAGATATCTATGAAAATATTCATGACATCAAAGATGACATAATTATATTTGCAACAAATCAACTAGATACATTCCAACCAAGAGACGATTACCTAGAACTATTGCAGTTAACAATTATTTTTTGGGAGGTGAACCAAAAGGTAGAATCAAATTTAAACATCCAGCGGGACTTCATCGGGCTAGGTGGATGGCCAAAATTACATATTCATTAAAAAATTTTATGTTCAAATCGCGGTTCAAAATTTCAGTAAAAGACAAAAAAGGACTAAAACATCTGTCTATTTGCTACTCGGTTATATGTAAAGGCATGGTTTACAGCGCCTGTGCCATCTTGCGCTCCTCGTCTTGCTCTGGAATTATTACAGAATCTTGTAGTCTACAAACAAATAAATGACACAATTGCATTTGTTGCTATTAAAAAACTGTTAGGTCACCTCTGGTACCTATCAGAAGAACTGGTAGCCTTGGCCTTTTATGATGATGAAGTGCCTACTGAAACGAAAAACAAAATTGTAAAGGCCTTGCAAAATACAACAGAAACTCTTCCTGCAAAACGGGCTTTTCTAGATCCTGCACTTATTCCAACGAAGAAATTGAAGATTTTGTCATCAAATACTCAAAGATTCTTTACAATAACAGAATTTAGTTCAAAATTTTTATTCAAAGATGCTAAAGAATGGCATAATGATGAAGAGTATAACTCCGCTAAGAAATCTATCAAACAGTGGAAAGTCGTGAATGATATAGCGGAAAGAGGAGTAAAATTAATGGATGAATATAATAAAATACTAACACATGACGAAGATCAAAAACAATTCTTGCTACAAGTAGTGAAAAACTACAGGGCTGTTTACCCTGATAGAAAGAAAGAAACATTGATGAAGTAAGGACAGCTAATGTCTCAAATATCATGCTAGTTTAATTATGCATGCTTGTGGTTATGGTAGGACCTACGGGGAGCTTTCCACATTAAAAAAAGCAATGCGCCTTGTACTGTACCCCCTGGGTGGTGTGGAAAAATTTGACAATTTGAGTCGTTCTGTCAATTTTTAATTGCTGGTAGCAACCCCTAAAAATTAAAAATTTGCTAAAATATTTTAGGATAGTTGTTTTTATGCTGAAATTAACCATTTAAAGGGTTGAACACATTAAAATCTAAAAAAAATTTTTTTACCCCCATATTTGAATCACCCTAATATATATATATATATATATACATACGAGTATAATATATATATATATATATAATGTTATAATGTTATAATGTTTCAGACCAACAAAGACCCTAGGATCCACTCATGGCTGGTCTACCTAACTGTATGTCCTCCGTGGTGGTGGAGGGGACCTACAATTTTACGTGGGTTCCGAACCACAAGAACATAAGAAACTTATTTAAAAACTGCGGTAAATTGGCAACGACCAATTTTTACGAAACTAAATAATTATCAATTTAAAAATAATTAATTATCGGTTTAAAACTAAAGATAGAATCTCTCGGTCCAGAGGAGCAAGTCATAATAGACTACTATCCACAAATATGTTACATTCTATATCTATTTATAACGGACATGCAAATATATCAGATCCAAAGAATCCGTCAATTTCATTACGGTATCCATCAAGTCACGGTCCATATCGATTGCGGACCAAGTCAAAATTTACAACCATATACCTTATCAATTTAAAAATAATTAATTATCGATTTAAAACTAAAGATAGAATCTCTCGATCCAGAGGATCAAGTCATAATAGACTACTATCTACAAATATGTTACACTCTATATCTATTATAACGGACATGCAAATATATCAGATCCAAAGAATCCAGTCAATTTCATTATGGTATCCATCAAGTCACGGTCCATATCGATGCGGACCAAGTCAAATTTACAACCATATACATTACAATATATACACTTACGAGGAAAAGTGTAGGTGTGGCTGTAAAGACTGTACAGTAATGTAGAAATGTGTGTGCACCCATTATGGGTCTCCCATTTAAAGGTGTTTGTGGGCAAGTGAAGATCATGAGTTTTTCAATACCTCACAGTACTATGGGGGGCACCGCTCGGCAGAGGAATCTCTTTAAATGGGGTGTGTAAGGACAGAGAGTATCCCCTAACCCAAGACGCTGCCTCCCTATATCCCACAACACTTGTGTGAGCTGTGGGATCTATCCCCACAAGCCTTAATTTTACTACCTTAAACTATACCCTTTCTATCAACATGCGCGTCCAATCGATTCTTAAACATGTTTATAGACGTGCTACTAATTACTTCTACCGGCAAACTATTCCAGCTATTTACTATTCTATGCGTAAAAAAGTTTTTCGCAACTGCTGTCTCGAACCTTCTACTTGTCAACTTACACCCGTTATTTCTAGTCCTATTATATTGAGATATTTCGAAAAAGCTATCTCTATCTACGTTATCAAACCCATTCATAATTTTGAAAACCTGGATTAGATCACCCCTTAACCTCCTAGTCTCGAGTGTAGTCAATTTTAACTCTTTAAGGCTATCCTCGTACGACTTTGACCTAAGAGACGGAATTATCTTAGTTGCTCGTCTTTGAACTCTTTCGATTTTGTCTATATCTTTGCGCATATGCGGATTCCAAAATTGGACCGCGTACTCCAAATGAGGTCTAACTAATGATTTATAAAGAGGAACTATAATATCGCGCGATTTGTACTCAAAATTTCGAGCTATAAAACCTAACACTTTGTTCGCCTTATTGACCGCCGCTGTACTTTGTTTCGCTACTTTTAAATCACCAGTGACTATAACTCCTAAATCTTTTCCTGCTCTACGCTTGTTAAATCTTTCCCTGACATACTATACGCAAAATTACCGTTACGCGAACCTATATGCATAATTTTGCACTTATCCACGTTAAATCTCATTTGCCATGTGACTGACCAATCAACGATTTTATTCAGATCTTCCTGAATTTTACCTCTATCTTCGTCATTAATCGCCCTACCACCCAGCTTCGTGTCATCCGCAAACTTTGAAACTGTACTGACTAGGCCGACATCTAAATCGTTAATATATATAAGAAAAAGCAAGGGGCCCAATACAGAACCCTGAGGAACGCCACTCGCTACATTAGCCCAACACGACTCCGCTCCATCAACGACCACCCTCTGTTTCCTACCTCGCAACCATTCTTCTAGCCAATTTATTACTACACCCCTGATTCCATGAGCCTTAGTTTTTTCAATCAGTCTTTTGTGCGGCACGGTGTCATACGAGTATAATATATATATATATATATATATATATATATATATACATATATATATATATATATATATATATATATATATATACATATATATATATATTATATATATTATCGTACCCATTAGAAAATCCACTTACAGAGAAAATAAATATAGAGTTCACATATATATATATATATATATATATATTATATATAATATATAAATAAAAGGATGTGTGTGTGTGTGTGTGTGTGTGTGTGTGTGTGTGTGTGTTTGTTCAAGCCATAATTCCAAAATGGAAGCAGTTACAAACGTGAAACTTCACACACATATTGATTAGGTTCCGAGGTTGTGCACCTGGTTGTTGAATGCCCGGTTAGGTTAATTGAATGCCCTGTTAGGTCAACTGTACGCCATTGACGATTGGTTAGGTTAAATCGTGATATTTTCATTAGCTTTAACGAAAATATCACTACTTAACCTAACCAATTGTCAAGGGCGTACAATTAACCTAACCGGGCATTCAATTAACCTGACCGGCATTCAATTAACCTAACTAATAACAGCCTTCGAACTACAAAAAAATATATATATATATATATCAGTGGCGACTCGTGGCATTTTTGTTCAGGCATGCAATGTTATGGAATGGAAGAAAAACATCCGCCTAACCCTCTTGCCCAAACTTTGCATATTGTTTACATAGAACTTAGCAAGTTAAAGGTGTTTTACAAACTTTTGGGGACCTCTTTGAAGGAAAGTTCATTTAATGTTAGGCTTAAATATGCGAACAAAAAATTAGACATATTTATATATAGTAGTTACCGAATTGATCTAAAGAAAAAGATACAAATTTAAAATTTACCTTAAATAATTGTGAAGCATTATTTGAATTGAAATTCTGCTCTCCTAGTTTTCCTGCAAAATTCTTCGATGACCAAATTGTAAAAGTACTCTCGATTCTCCATAAGCTTCTTGATGAAATTTTTTTCAATTGAAATTAAGGCAAGATTAGATAGCCTTTCTTCACTTTGGGAACTCCGTAAATAACTTTTAATTCTTTTAAGCGCAGAAAATGATCGCTCAACACTTGCTGTCGATATTGGTATAGTTAGAATCAAATTCGTCAATTTATATATTTCCTTAAGACCTTTGTGCATTTCGCTTTCCAGTAGATTTTACGAGCTCAGCAACATTCTTTTTGGCAAAAGATTTGTGCGAATATAAAACACACAATTCAGAACGGAGACGAGGAAACTCAAAAAATGAATTGTAGCTTCTTTTCAAAGATTCAAAAGCTCTCTCTGGGAAAGTAACATCACAGAACTCAAATTTTTTGCAATCTAAAAGCTCAATGAATTCCAATTTTTCCAATTTTTCCATTGAACTGAAACGCTCTTTCATTTGAAGAAGTATATTATCGAATATTTCATGAAATAGTTGACTATACTTCTCTTGTGGAGAAAGACTCTGTTTCCTTTTACATACAGGTTCACCACATCTTTCTGTTATCAAGTCCCACATATCTGCAAATTTTGTATCCCTTATTTGTTGATTTTTTTCATAGTGCTTTCAACGGTGATTGAGCTATACACAATATCCATAGATTTTGTTTGCAGCACATTAAATAGATATTCAGTAAAAGGAAAAATTGAAGAAAATACTTCTAATAAAAAATTAAAATCGAAAGTATCGATACCAGCAAGCAATCCGCGTGCACTATTTTTTGTTTTTTCATCAAATTTCTTTGGGTTTTCAAGAATGCTTTTTAAAAGATATATTATATCTTCTTTATTTTCCTTAACTCTTTCAACTAGACGAGATGAATAGTTCCACCGCGTTGGAGCCAGTTTAGGGAAACGCTTTCCAACAACTTTGTCAAGCATTGAAGTTCGCTTAGTTGAACTGCTGAAAAATGATGACAAACTTCCTAATACTGAAAAAAAATTATTACATTCGGAAATTCAGCGACAGCTTGGGATAAAACAAGGTTAAGTTTATGGGCGTAGCAGTGAAGAAAAATAGCCTCCGGTACAGTTTCTCTAATCTTGTTTGTACTCCATTAAGATCGCTCCCCATAACAGCAGCACCGTCGTAGGTTGAGCAACTAATTTTTTTCAAACAGCCCAGTTCACCTAGTTGCCTTATAGATAAATCAGAAATCGCTCCTGCACTTCTATCATTGCTGACGTCATTGAATTTTATAAATCGTTCACAAATCTCTCCATGTTTATTAACATAACGAACAACAGTAGAGAGTTGAGAAAAACAGCTGACATCAGATGTTTCATCTAATAAAATCGCCACATATATGCAGTCGATAAGCTCACGTTTTATTGTTCTAACATAACTGCACTAATAGATTGAATTATGTCATTCTGAATAGCAGATGATGTTCCCTTAAAAACAGTCGCAGTTTTAAATGGTTTTGAAGCTTTTCATCGAATTCTCCCATACAAAATACCAATTCAATATAGTTACCCCTATTGTCAGCGTTTTCTTCTTCATTGTGACCGCGAAATGCTAATTCTTGCATACCTAAAAAACATGTTATCCTAATCAAACGTTTCAAAATTTCTTGATTCTTATTAACTTCTTCGTTATGTCTGGAAATGGCAACTGATTTCTGCTTGTCGAGTATTAAATCAATTCTTTCTGACTTTCCAAATGTTTTAAGATCAACAAATGCATTTATGTGAGCAAGAGATTTTCATGGCGAGAAATTGCAGTATGTAAATTGTTTAAATCGTCGTATCCACGACTAACAGAATTCCACACAGAGTTATCTCTTGAAAATAGGAAACACGACCAACAGTACAATTTGTTATTTGAAATATTTCCACATAACCAGGGAACATCATCATACAGCTTAGGATTAAATTTCCTAGTGAAGCCTTTATTTTCTTTGCTTAAATTCAAATGTGGAATCGGTCTGCCATTATTCAATATGCGCTTTTTCTCATCAAAAGAGAGTGAGTAAAATCTTCTAGTCTTCAATTGATTAAACACATCGTCAGTCATTATGGGCACTACAATGCTATAATTTATTTAAGGGAACACCGAACACAAGTGGAGCTTGCGGCTGTGGTACTGGAAAGAAGCCTTGTCAGAATTGCCAGATGTTACTTTTTGGTGAATGCACCTATAAAACTGAATGCATGCCGTATTATTTTCATTAATTAAAAAAAATCAGAACAAAGCTTTTTAATTATTTTTGTAAAAATATTAAGTAAATTTTCTAAGCATATTTTAAAACATATTGCCTTTTGAATTTAGCTATGAGGCTCAAAAAAAAAATCTTATGGATAGTGAGAAGTCTCCTTAAAAAATTGCCCAAGGCAAGGCGGTGTAAACAAAATCATGTCTTATTTCACTAGACAATTAAGAACATTTTTCTGTACCCAGACTGAATTAGTGAATGCTTTAGCTACAAGTATTTCGATCTGTGTACAGAAAAATGTTCTTAATTGTCTAATGAAATAAGACATAATTTTGTTTACACCGCCCAATAGCCAGTACATGCGTGATTGAAGCCTTAGCCTATTTTTAGTTTCTGAAAATTATTTTGTCAATTATAATCCTTACTTAGATCTGAAAAGAGAACATATTTAACGCATGCATTCATTGCATGCGTTGCATTCATTAAGAAATCGCCACTGATATATATATATTATTACAAAGGAACAACGAGCATAAAACCCATTCTTTTTTGCAACATTCTCTTCTCTCTCTCTCTCTATCTCTCTCTCTCTCTCTCTCTCTCTATATATATATATATATATATATATATATATATATATATATATATATGAAAATGAAAATGAAAATGAAAAGGTTTATTGGCAGACTATAGTCCATATGACAAATATTATTAATACAATGACAGTTCATACACTAAGGATAGAATATATACAATTGATTAGAAATAATACTGCACTGTCGAAGTTAAGTGGAGCTACAGACAGATGTTTTCGTACCAAGAAGTCCATAGCTTAGAGGATAAATGGTAGGACTCATGGATATATAGTGTATATATATTAAGGTAGGTTGATTTTCCGCATTATTTAGATATCGACTTTGGACTAGTCGAGATAGTCAGGGCTTAATATGATAATAACTGACAAAAACTTTCAGATCCCTAGCTTTAACCGTTTTTTGAGGAAACCGTTTCAAAAATCGTCAAAAAATCGTACGAAAAATATCGCATTTTCGCAATTTTCAGCCGAAAAAATCATGCTATTTTCATAAAAAAATCCTGAAAAAAGACGATTTTATTGAAAAAAAGTTAAAAAACATGTACAGAGTCAAATAGACACATTTAGATCCCAAGATCATCATAATTTTCACTGTAAGAGCCCTTAGAAGCAAAGGAAGGCCTCATCTGGCGGCTTAGGGCTTTGGCCAGAATGTGTTTGTGCCTTGATTCGAGTCCATAAACAGTATGGGAAGCTTCAGATATCAGCTTCACGGCCCTTTCAACACTCTGAGAATGTGAAGGCAGATCAGGCAGCTCCAGCTTGGTGCCATTCAGCAATGCTTCTTGAAGCTCCTGGTCAGAAAAGTCTTCTGTGAGAGCAGGTTCACAGATGCCACTTTGAGAAAGGTTGATTAGTTCTGACCAGTGGGTAGCTTCAATGTTGATGGCTGTGATCTTCTTCAGCCTCTTCTTGGCTGGCTTCCACTTCTGAAAGAATAATAATTAATTCATTTTTTATTCCAGTTTAAGATTTAATCCCTATTAGTCTCAGAATTGCTGATTTAAATTAAACTTAATAAAAAAAAAAAAAAAAACCGAGTTCTATAAATCCTCATAATCGAATTTTTTTCAGAAAGAAGGTAAGATTATTTCCATTATCAGAGGGGAGGGGGGGAATTGGGATAAGAAAATGTGAACAAAAATTCGATTATGGGGATTTATAGAACTCGGGCCTTTTTTTTATTAAATAAATCCCCATAATCAAATTTTTTTTCACATTTTTTAAAATTAATAAATGCTTACCTGAATGGACAGAATTTTCTTGAGAGCAGCTTCTCTCACTTCCAAGTCATCAGACTTCATCATGGAGTACAGCACATTCTCGGGCAGCAAGGCAAAAGCATTGTACTTCAGGTTCTTGAAAGCAACACCCTGGATTTCTTCAGACTGCTGCTTGATCCTCTGGATCATGTTGAAGATGTACAGCTGCTGATTGTGGAACTTGCTGTCCCTTTGATCTCAAACCAACTGACTGCATACACTTCCACAATGAATTTGATGGTCTGGTAAAGCTTATCCTGTAGTTCTAGAGCGTAAGCACCTCTGGTCCACAGACACATCAATCTAATTGCCAAAGTCAACCATCTTGCATGGTTTAATGGTCCAATTTTCCAGGCAGCAAATCTTGGGTTGACTTTGCCCCTGGAAATTCTAAGCACATACTCCAAAATAAGCCTCTGGTCGCTACTGAGATCATTCAGTGTCTCCTCAGCAAATTCCATGTCATCCAGGGGGCCACTGAGTTTGGTGAATTCCACTTGTGGCAGATCTTGGAAGTCAATTTCACAGAGATTTCCCAGCGGACCAGTGAAAGCAGTGGGACTTTTGGTACTGCCATCAAGATGCTTGAAAACAGCTCTGAAAGGAAGCTCATTCTGATGGAATGAACAGCCAATGGTGTGCAATTTCCGCTCAATTTTATTTTTCAGAGCTGTTACAAGGCCTCCCTCCCAGCCAGTGTTTATATTTGTGTTGTCAAGGAGGACAGCTTTCAGGGTATGAACACTGTTAAACTCCTCCAAGACACTAGCAACTTCTTCACCAAGAAGAACTCCAGTCGCACCTTTAATTGGGATGACTGTGAGTAAGATATGTTCCACTTTCAGTTCCCGGCTCCTTTGTGAAAGTCAAATGGTGCTCTTGTCCCTTTCCTTTCTTCAGCTTAGTCTCCCCATTTTCATCCTTAACTTCTCTGTACAGCAAAGTGTCCTTGTCAACTTTCCCATCAACCCCAATACAGACTAACTTTTCCAGACCCTCATTGTGCTTTTCATCACTTTTCACTTTCATTCTAGCTTTTTCCCTGTCCATTTTCGATTTGTCAACTATTATCTGTTTCACATCAAGGTCAGGCTTAAGCAGGTCCATAGCTTGTAAGTCCAGGAGGAAGGCATTAGCAAGACTTGCTCCACGATTGGAAGAAACATCACCCCTGATCAGTTCCATGGCATATCTGGGGGTTTTCAAAAAGCTGTAACCTCCACTTAGGTGCCTCCTTGGCTTTAACTCTTCAGCTTCACCACCAGATGGCTGAAATGAAAATAAAAAATAAATTACTAAAGCGAAAATGGGGGAAAATAGGGGAAAAAGTAGGGAAACATATGGGTAAAAATCGACGAAAATGGGCGGAAATAAGAAGAAATTACTTAAACGAAAATGGGAGAAAAAAAGTGGGAAAATAAGGGGAAAAAATGGGTAAAATTTCAGGTAAAAAGTCGGCGAAAATGGGCGAAAAAAAGAATAAATTACTAAAGCGAAAATGGGGGAAAAAGGGGGGGAAATAGGGACAAAAAGTAGGGATAAATTTGGGTAAAAATGGGATAAGATATAAGAAAAAAAATACATTACCTCTCCTGATTCTCCTGAGCTGGATTCAAAAGAAATATCTTGTGAAGGTGTGGAGGTAAAAGTGGCCAAATCCACTTCCTGCTGCTGTTGAATCTGTCTCTATAATCTTTCTGCTTCAGCTGCAGCCCTCTGGTCTCTCTTCAGAGCAGCTTTATCCACAGATCCCAGCTGGAAAGAGCCCTTGGGTCCTATTTTGGCCCTCTGATCTCTCAAGTATTCCCTCTCCTCTACTGGAACCTGAAATATTAAAGTATATTAAATAGCGGATCTAAAATAAGAGATAAAATCCTGAAAAAAATTGATTATTAATTTCTATAATCAGGGGGGTGGAAAGGAAGATTACAGGAGGAAAATGCGGATATTTTTTCAATTACAAGCATTGAATTTCCTTCCATTTAAAAGGCACCTAATCGTACTAAGTTAGGCCAGTTAAAAGTTAAAAAAATAATAGTATTACCTTCTTACTGGGAGGACAAGTGCAGATTATGTGCTGTGTTTGACAATTTTCTTTCTTGCACTTCACAGCATTGTCATCACAGGACGAACAGGTAGTTTACAGGTGCAAGCAGAAATGTCAAAAGTTTATCCAGCTTTTCCTCCAGATTCTGCTCCTGGACTGTAGAAAGAGATTTCCTGTTATCTCTTTTGCTTTCTTGAAGCACGCTTATCCACCAATTTCACTACATATATTCCTCATAGAGGGCAGCCGCGGGTTCACTGCCTGCCAGATCTCAATCACATCCTTTGCTATCATTTTAGCAATATCAGTCTTTCGAGTCCGGGTGGCTGTTTTGGAGGAAATAACTGTACTGAATAACTTGGCGGAGGGTAGAAGGCTGTTTTATCCAAAGGGGAAGGCTGACCACTGAATTTTTTGGCACACTCACTTCGAGTTAACACTGCAGACTTCCGTTTTTTACCCATTTTTATGAAATATCTGAAAATAAACACAATTAAATGAACGCATCATAAAATAACTTAATTTAATACACATTTTATAGGTAAATATCATAAAAAAATACGAAATAATACACTAATAAACATCTATAATGCATTTACAATAAGTTTCAAGCATCGTTTTGTTAAAAAAGCCGAATTTTAATTGATTATTTTGATGAAATAAGGTCCGATATTTTATTTGTTTACATTGCGCGAATGCCGCGCGCGCGATTTTACGCGTAAAATTCGGCAATTTTACAACTTAAAAATAATTAACAATCCTCAAAAAATACAATCATTTTCACAAATATGAGTTGGTGCAACGTTTTTTATACATTAATACCTTTCTATCTAGACTAGTCCAAGATCACAGTTCCAAAATCAACCTACCCTAATATATATATAGGTTGGGTAAAAAAAAAGTGACCCGTTAGTGGTAAACTGTCATATTAAAAAAACTAAGGGGACTAGAGTTCCCAAACTTCATAGATGCTTACCTTAGCATGTTGTTCGTCTTAATTGAGAAGTTGCTCGATGTGTCCCCGTTCCTGCTCAAAGCAGGCCTCCAAACGTGGAAGCCACTGATCAATATACCTGTTTACATATCGTTGAGACACCTTCACCCAGCCAAGCAGAATTCTTTCGCGTAGTTCATCTATGTCTCTTATATTGGTACCAGGGATGTAAACTTTGGACTTCAGGGCTTCCCAAACACCATAATCTAGTGGTGAAAGATCGGGGCTACTAGCCGGCCATATACTTCGATAAAATCCGATGTTTCGTTCTCAAGAATGTGACAGTTTGGCGTGCTCTGTGAGCAGGGGCTCCATCTTGTTGAAAAGCATTCTTTCACTATATCTAACTGATATTTGACGAATTAGTGGTGAAAGATAACTTTCCAACAAGATGGAAGCCCTGCTGCTTACAGAGCACGCCAAAGTGTCACATTCCTTGAGAATAAAACACCGGATTTTATCGAACCCAATATGTGGCCGGCTAGTAGCCCCGATCTTTCACCACTAGATTATAGTATTTGGGAAGCCCTAAAATCCAAAGTTTACATCCCTGGTACTAATATATATATATATATATATATATATATATATATATATATATATATATATATATAGATAGATATATAGATAGATAGAGAGAGAGATAGATTGGAAAACCATTTTCAAGGCCAAGACAACGGAAGAGATGCTAATGACTTTATACGAGAAGACTTTAGAAATTGTGGAAAGACATGTCCCAAAAATACAACAAGGGGAAAGAGAGGCAGGTTCGAGAGACAAAGGAGGTCATTGTTCCGAAAGAGAAAAGAGTGACTGCAAAATTAAGTAACTGTAAAGATAACAACATCAGGAAAATATTAAATGATAAACTGCAGAGTATCGATGACGTCATACAGGAACTAATTGAGAAGCATACAGAAAAAGAAGACGACGCTATAGAAGCGATAAAGGTTAACTCAAAGTACTTCTATAATTTTGCAAAAAGAAAGTCGAAAAACCATGCGACTATCGGACCTTTGAAAAACGAGAACACTGCGTTTATCTGATGATCTAACAGAAGTATCTGAAATATTAAGAGCTCAGTACGAATCATCTTTCAGTATTCCAAAAACTGACAAAGTGATCTGCGACAGAAACGCGTTCTTTGAAGAACTACAAGGGGAAAGTATAACGGACTTCGTCTTTACGACAGAAGGTATTACACAAGCTATAGGGAAACTAAAAAAACACTCAGCGGCAGGACCGGATAAATGAAATGTCACACTGATCAAAAACTGCAAGAATACAATCGCTGAACCCCTATATTGGATATGGAGACGATCACTAGACACGGAAGAAATACCGGGCATCCTGAAGAGCGCGAACATAGTCCCAATATATAAAGGAGATCGATCCGAGGCCAAAAACTATAGGCCAGTGTCGCTTACATCTCATCTCACTAAAATATGATATTTGAAAGAATAGTTAGACAGAAAATCTATGACTTTTAGGAAACTTGGAAAAAATTCAATGATAACCAACATGGGTTTCGGTCAGGCAGATCATGCCTATCACAACTAATGGAACACTACAACATTATTGATACACTGGAAAGTAATGAAAACTATGATGTAACATACACAGACTTTGCCAAAGCGTTCTACAAGTGTGACCATGGAATCATAATACATAAACTGAAGTGTATGGGAATAACAGGAAAAATAGGGAAATGGATATATAATTTCCTTAGTGAGCGGCGGCAAGTCGTTACAGTACAAGGAGTATCTTCATCAGAATCAGAGGTCCTCAGCTCAGTACCACAAGGAACAGTATTAGCTCCACTACTCTTCATAATCATGCTAACTGACAGAGATGAGACGTTACCAGAGACAGCACAGTAATATCCTTTGCTGATGACACAAAAATCAGTAAAAAAATAAGAAACCCAGAGAATATAGGATCTCTACAAACCGACATGAACAGAATATACAAGTGGACGGAAGACAACAATATGAAGTTTAACACTGAGAAATTTCAGCTGTTACGGTACGGGAAAAGGGAGGACCTAAATTCCATGGAATATTATACCCTGGACAGGAAATTCAAAGAAATTCTAGAGCAAAAGATTTAGAGGTTGTAATGACTGATGATGCGAAATTTGAAACACAGAATAAGAGAGCAGTAAACAGAGCAAAGAGAGTAACGGGGCAGATATTGAGAACATTTAAATGAAGGGATAAGAATGTAATGATTCCTCTACTGAAAACACTGATCATACCCAAATTGGAATACTGTGCAAAGAACTAAATTACTGGGAAAAGTTACGCGAATTAAACCTATATTCACTGGAAAGGAGAAGAGAGAGATACACCATCATTTACACTTGGAAAATAATGGAGAAACTCGTCCCTAATCTTACTCTGAACCCTGTAACTCCCCAAACAACGGTGGAAAGTAGAAAAGGAAGACTGTGTCGTGTTCCCAAATTAAAGGCGAGACAGGGAACATCCTTAATCCTGAAAGAAAATAGTTTTGTTGTGAGAGGACCAAAACTGTTTATCAGCTACCCAAAGACGTAAGAACACGAATGGTGTTGCAGTAGACATCTTCAAAGGAAGATTAGACACTGGTTCAGAACAATCCCCGATGAGCCGGGCGTACCTGGCTATGTGAGGGGAGTACAAGAAACCAACTCACTACTTCACCAGGCCAACTCGAGAGGAGGGGCGACAAGCTTGACCTTCGTGAAATGAGGAATCATCGCGCGGAACTTTTGAAAGGTTCCTAATCATTTTACCATTAATTATTTGGAATCACCTGAAGATCAGGCCCCCAGCCTTCGTTAGTTAGCCTTATAAGGCCAACTAACGAAAATATTACGACTTAACCTAACCAATCGTTAGGTCGACTATACGCCCTTGACGATTGGTTAGGTTAAGTCCTTATATTTTCGTTAGTTGTTAGCCTGTAAGGCTTTCAGGACGACCGGTACAAATTGGTAGTGTTTTAAATACACGCATTCATTACTTAACCCTACAAAAAATTCCGGCCTTAAAGGGTTAACAATTCTTTGCATGGAATTCATTTATTAGAAATTCATTTATTTAAATCACTGAATTAATTCTTTTGCTTAGAAAACTTAAATTTCATAAGAAAATCCTTAAAATGTAAATTTCAATAATTAATGTCTGACGTCAGTAAATTTTTTAAAACTTACTTCAACCTTTCTTGAGACAGCATTCAGTGTGTATTTGGAAAGAAGTTAAACACGGGTTGAATTTATTTTCAATAACTGTGCTCCTTTAGGTAATAATAATTCATTCAGGAGGGCCCGGTACTGGCACAGTGCTTAAGCCAACTAATAGGGTCTATTGTTTTAATTCCTATATTATTTTTATTACCAGCATCAACGAGATTCGAACCCTCGACCTCAGTGTTTTCACTTCGCTTTTAGGGAAACGGTGTTACTCGTTGAGTTAGAACGCTGGCGCTATTTTACATAATTTCTCTCGCTTAACGCAACAGTTCTCAACCTATGGGTCGCTGAGCAATTTCCTAAGTGGGGGCGGGGGTTCGCTAGAATATACAGTACTAAAAATTATGGAGCAAGTGTAGTTTACGTCCCCCTGACGCAAAAGGGGACACAAACTACACTAGGATCTTTAGGAGACATTTTTTAAATGAATCCATCAAATAAAAGGACGTTTTCCAGTTTATGTACCGTTTTCTACAATACATTACATACAGCATAGTAAATATTTTTAGCTAGTGTTTCTTTGCTTCTGTTAGGCACAGCATAGAGTAAAACAGAAGGTTAGGTTAAGTTAGGTTACGTTAGGTTAGGTTATCAAGAACTTACCTCTCTTAAAAAGTTGTTATAATCGACGGCGGTTGTATGACCAATCAAAAATAAATTAGGTAAATGTACAGTGTTACACCCGTCTCCCTTTCGAGGTCAAATTTATGTTTTTCCTATGGTTTTTGATGTGTTTTGAACGAATCTGACCTTCAAAACCGTCGGAAATGACTCGTTTTTGAGATACCCCCCCCCCCCCGCCGGCAATGTAGGGGAAATCACAGAAAACGAGTCATTTCCGACGGTTTTGAAGGTCAGATTCGTTCAAAACATCAAAAACCATAGGAAAAACAAATTTCACCTTCAAAATTGACCTAACCTAACCTATCCTGACCTAACCTAACCTATCCTAACAACCTAACCTATCCTAACAACCTAACCTATCCTAACTTAATTAAACCTAACCTATCCTAACCTAAAAGAAAAACAGGAATTACCTTTAAAATCTAAGACAGAATAATCACAGTACCGTCTTTTCTTCGTTTTAAGCACAACGCCACAGTTTCTGGTCTTGACGATATGTGCACTCCATTTTACAATGTGGACACTTCACTACTGTCGGTAGAACACGTGAGCACGCAGAAACTCAACACTTTTCTAAATTTTCATAGAAAGCGACAATACAGCGGTAATAATCGAATGAACACATGTCACACGAAGCCATTCCGGTAGCAAACTAATTCAAATTCGAAATGGATGGAGCGCTCTGATTGGGCAGACATGTGACGGCAACACAAACGAACACACAAACGAAGGTACGAACACACAAACGACCGTACAAACATACAAACGACCGTACAAACACACAAACGACCGTACAAACACACAAACGACCGTACAAACACACACTACATACACACCAAAAAAATGTTTATATCTCGAAAACGAAGCATTTGCGACGGAAACGCTATAGAAGGAAAGTGTCGTAGAATTAAAAAGTCTACTTAATGAACATATAATAATTGCTGGACGTTAGACGGGTGTAATAGTAGAATAATACCATAAATTATATGAAAAACGGTACACAAACTGGAAAAGGTCCAAATAAAACGTTAAAACTAACGAAAATATTACGACTTAACCTAACCAATCGTCAATATATATATATAAATTGACGATTGGTTAGGTTGTCATAATATTTTCGTCCGTTAGTTTTAACGTTTATAAATTGACGATTGGTTAGGTTAAGTCGTAATATTTTCATAAGTTTTAACGCTTTATTTGATTAGCTATAGGCGAACAAAGTTGGGGAACGTAAACTACACTAGGATAATGTAGGGGAACGTAAACTACACTAGGCACCACAAGGGGAGGTAAACTACACTTGCTCCAAAATTATATTTCTAACTTATTTGCTCTATCATTGATTAATTAAAACCTAAAACTTAAGGGCTAAATTATATAAAACAATTTGTTTATGTTAAAACAAAAACAAATATTGTAATATTGTATTTATTTTATCAATAAAGGTTATTCAATTCCATTTAATTCAATTAATTCTAGTGCTTATGTAATTCCATTTCTATTTGTTCAATTTTTTTTTAATTAATTACAAGTGCTAAATATATAAACCTTCAAATTTTAATCAATCTAAAAGTACTTTTACTTTGATGTAGATATTATCTTAGATTTTGAGTGGTGGGAACCCTGACGTGAGAAAGATTGTGAAAATGTGTCCCACACATTAATAGGTCGAGAGCCGTTGGTCTAACGCAGTGGTCCGCAAACATTTTCATTCACGTCCTTCTTGGATAACCCTTTGACGACCTGTATACGTTTCTTTGAACTTAAAAGTATAAGTTTTATTGTTACTTGCAATTAGATATGTTAGTAACGAATCCAGGACAAAAACTCACTGGACAAAAACTCACCGGACAAAAACTCACCGGACAAAAACTCACCAGACAAATGTTTTTGCGAAATACATACACTCTAATCTAGATCTTAAGATTTTAGACTCATTGTAGATAATTACTCTTCATCTTTTAAATTGTTCTGTTTTTAACCAAATTGGTATACTAATGTAGTTTTGGTTACTGATTTCAAAAATAACTTTCGTTTTTTGGGGAAATGAAAAACAAACATGTTAGAGCACTTTAAATAATTAATGTGTTTGACTTAACCTAACCAATCGTCAAGGGCGTACAGTTGAACTAACCGGGCATTCAATTGACCTAACCGGGCATTCAATTGACTTAACTGGGCATTAATTTATAACAAAAGATTGGTAGGCTGGTGAAAAATTAATATTGGTTGGTTGGTTAAAAACAGAACAATTTGAAAGATGAACATTTTGAAAGATGAAGAGTAATTATCTACAATGAGTCTAAAATCTTGTGATCTTAAGATCTTAAGATCTAGACTAGAGTGTATGTATTTCGCAAAAACATTTGTCTGGTGAGTTTTTGTTCTCTTTTGCATTTAAGTGGTGAGCTTTTGTTCGGTGAGTTTTTATCCAGTGAGTTTTTGTCCATGCCCCGTTAGTAACTATAGTCACTTATATGACCCATTTTTGGGTTAATTTTCGACAACTAAACAATACCTATATAAACATTTAGATGTATTTATAGAAACGTTGCATCATTGTACAATTTATATTATTATTTCCGTTGGGACAAATATGTCCCTTGGTCCTCAAAGGGATAAGCAAACAAATTAATGCAACCCTATCCCTTTCCCCATCCCCCCATCTCCCCACTAATAATCTAATTGGTGCACAATTTCATAAAAGATAACTTAATTTAAAAGGGACTAAAAAATTTTAATTTATATAAAAACAAATCTCGTTGTAATTTATTTTAAATTAAGTTTCAGTACCAATTACCTTTAATTTAATTTGGACTTCATTATCTTGATAATTATCTTAATAAACTAAACTAAAAGCAATTGTAATATGCGTAAATTTTTTATTCGATTAAAACACAAGAGAATAACGAATAAAGAGCGCTTAACACACACTTTTAATAAACTATTTGTAGCCAATTTATTTTTTTAATTCTCATTTCATGTTATTCACCCTCTTTTTTTGATTGGTTATAAATCTTTTCGCGCCCTTCTAAAACTGTTTACGCCCCTCGGTTTGCGTAACCACTGGTCTAAAGCATGCTTTTTGTACAAAACTATATCTGTTGTATCAACTGTGTAATATTTGTCGGACTGTATTTGCGAATCAGCGGCAGATTAAAGAAGAAAACTTCCAATCCAAGTTTCGTTTTTACAGGGTGTTCCATAAGTTCCTTTACCCCGCTTTATCCTCATCCTATTCTAGTAGGAAAAGGTTCAGGGAAAAAGGGTCTTATGGGACACTCTGTATTTAGTCTCCTTATTTGAAAACTACTTTAAATATCGCTATACTGACTGTTTAATGAAAGTGAAAAAAATGGAAGTACTAAAATATTTTTTGACAAAGTACGAGTGTTATTATTCACACGATAGAAAGTTCGTTTTGCGTTGTTGAGACAAGATTCCATAAACGCAGATGGATAACACAGATCACTTCCAATACCGTGTCAATAATAACACTCGTACTTTGTCAAAAAATATTTTAGTACTTCCATTTTTCCCGGGCTTTTTAGGCATTGCTAATGTACTTAAACTTTTGGATATTAATATAGTATTTTCATATAACAATATTGTGAAAAATATCATAGTAAAAAATAGCCCTACCAATAATTCAGGCATTATCTATAAAATTGGTTGTAAACAATGTGATTCCTTTTACATAGGTCAGACGGGAAAGGATTTGCACACACGTATAAAACAGCATCAATATTCCGTTAGAACAGGACAGTCGTCCAGTGCCCTTTTCGTCCATTTGTCAGAGTTATCCCACTGTATTGATTGGAATAATGCTTCAGTTTTATTCCACTCTAGCAACATTGTTAATAGAAATATTCTTGAGTCTGCCATTATCCAACTTACAAATAACTTCAACATAAGCAAAGGTCCTTTTCAACTCGATCCTGTTGTTTTGAATTCCTTTAGAACAGATTTAGATAAGAAGGGTAGAACGCTAAATCTTTGGTAAACTTGTATGCGGGCAGAGTGCTAAAACCCGGGCAGATTTCCAGTATAAATTTGTATTTTTTTTTTTATAACATTGCTTGGAAATAATTCATTTGATCTTGTGTTAAAAATCGATAGTTTTTCCTTACAAATTTGTATGCCCTCCTACAATCCTCTAATTTTTATTTTTATTTTAATTTCTCCGTTTATTGTATATATAT
The DNA here is from genome assembly GCA_023014485.1 of Bathynomus jamesi. NCBI lineage: Eukaryota > Metazoa > Arthropoda > Malacostraca > Isopoda > Cirolanidae > Bathynomus > Bathynomus jamesi. The sequence continues at coordinate 77,628 of JAJOZX010005305.1, forward strand.
ATATATATATATATATATATATATATTTTTTTTTTCTGTAACCTATATATAGGCTGTAACTCTTTATGTACTTCAGTGTTCCTGAGGATGTCATTAGACGAAAGCGCTTGAGCACCATTCTGTTTCCTTTCCTTCGTGGTTTTATTCATCATATATATATATATATGTATATATAATATATATATATATATATATATATTAATGGAGAGAGAGTAGATGATCATGCTGGCCTCAGCCCACAAAGAAAAAATAAAAAATTATTGAGTTAAAAGCACACACACACACACACACACACACACACACTTCGTATATAAAGAGGTGCATGTAAGAAAAATATATGCGAACATATCTTCCTTAGAATAACTACCGCACAACCCCGAAAATACATATGCCATCTTTAGACTACCTAGCAATCCCCCACAACCATCAGCACAGCACCACAACCGTCAGCACAGCACCACAACTATCAGCACAGCACCATCACCAGTAGATGATAAAGTCTCAAAAAAACGACCCAATTAATAACAAAACTATTAAGCATAAACAAATACATTTATGGGCCAGGGTAGATCGACAAGGTCTCAAAAACGGCGACGCCAATAGTTTAACCTATTGAGCTTCTCGTAGCACAAAACCACAACGAGGCCAATGTGATGTTGGGTAGGCTCTTTTAAACAAAAAATCGAATATGATAAACCAAATTTAAGAGAAAAACAAATTTTCACCTTAATATACAAATTTATCCTTAAACTATAACATAAAAAAACATTAATATAATTTTTAAACAAAGTAGATTTTAATTTAGGGCAAACTATTTCATTTTTCATCTTTTACAATTAGGGAATTAGTCAAACAGCGAGTTATTAAAAACAAATTTTCACCTTAATATACAAATTTATCTTTTATTCATATAAAATACAGTTAGTAATTTAAAACAGAGCATACCGTTAAAATATCTTATTTTTCACAGTAATGTTTAGAAGGTAGTGTATATATATATATATATATAATATATATATATATATATATATACACGAGGGTAATTCAACAAGTATCCGCATTTTTTATTTTCACAACTTTATTTTCATATCTGATAGATTATAAACACATCACTTCTCAACATAGTCTCCCTGTTTCTCAATACACTTAGTCCAGCGATCTACAAGCTTCCTAATGCCATCACAAAAGAATGTTTTTGGCTGTGTGCGTAGTCAGTCATGCACTGCCTCCTTCAGGTCATCATCGCCTTAGAATCGCTGACTTCTCAAAGCGTCTTTTAGTGGTCCAAACAGGTAAAAATTCGAAGGTGCCAGTTCTGGACTGTAGGCTGGATGGTCGAGAACTTCAAATTTAAGCTCTTGAAGGCATTTTCTAGTCTGTGCAGCGGTATGATGGCACGCATTGTCGTGTAACAGAATAACACCTTCCGACAATCTTCCTCTCCGTTTTATGCGAATTTCTTGCCTTAACTCATTCCGAAGCATGTCAGAATACGATGCACTTGTTGCTGTAGTTCCACGCTCTAGATATGTTCAAGGTTATCATTATCATTATTTGTATTCTGACATGCTTCGGAAATATTAAAACTAGATTTTAATATAAAGGATTTACCCATGTAATGAGGTTTTCTACGCATATTTATAACTGAAACTTCAACAAATCATTCACAAGATGCTCCTGTCATTCTTTTGCTAGCATATGTGACAACTATGTCCATCAGTTAGCATAAAAATTGCTAGTACCCATCTAGCACAGTAACACCTTAATATACAAATTTATCTTTTAATCATATAAAATAGTAATTTAAAACAGCACATACCGTTAAAATATCTTATTTTCCACAGTAATGTTTAAAAGGCAGTATATATATTATATATATTATATATATATATATATATATATATATATATATTTATTTATTTAGCCGAGGCAATCAATCCACAAGAATAGTTGCCAGATTGCGTATTTATTTAATTTGTATACCAAATGATTTTACATTTTAATTCTTTACATGGATTTATTCCAAACAACGAGTTATTTAAAACAAATTTTCACCTTAATATACAAATTTATCTTTAAACTATAATATAAAAATATCAATATAACTTTATATTAAAACTAAATTTTAAGTTTTAGTAGGGCACACCCAGTAAATGACATTTTCTATGCATATTTATAAAAAATCGAATTATGGCTTAACTTAGTAATTTGACGCTGTTTGTAGCTCAATAAATGGAATTAATATGATTTTACTCTCTGGGCCTATGCAAAAGGGTTACAGCCAGAAGTGAACGATGAGCTGAAATACACCGACTCTATATATATATATATATATATATATATATATATATATATATATACTGATACATCCCCTATTATTAAAACAAAATGTACTCCGCTCCCGCAAAATAAGGAGTGAAAGTATGATTGAGGAAATTGGGTAGGCCCTATTGCGCATTTCGAGTAACGTTTACGCCTTTTAGCAAATATATTGTTAAATTAATTTAAAAAATAGGGCCCTAAAGATTGTAAACGGTACATTAAATTAATATATCGAAGTCTAATTCACATTTAGTATCTCTCTCCTCTCTCTCTCTCTCTCTCTCTCTCTCTCTCTCTCTCTCTACCCTTGTGTTTAGGCAACCAACAATGGTCAAACTATCACCAGCTCCTTGAGTGATGACTCACATATAAGAAAACAATCTCGAAACCTTTGTGCTAAGCCGAATATGACTATAAGGAACTTCTGGTTCTGTACAAGTGAAGCTAAAGACACTCTCTTTCGTTCTGTAGTAATATAGTAACTCTGGGAGAATTATAAAAAAGGTTCTGGCAGAACCCTAAATTTGCTGTACAACAGGTCTTTTAGACTCTTACATAAATTACCCCCGACATACTCAGCTTCGCAAATGTTTGCTGCGTGCAATGTCCAGGAGTTAAAAAGACAATACAGTCTAATGCAAAGAATTAAAAAATCACCCAACCCGATTATTCAAGCTATCCATGAGTCTACCGTTTGTCCTCTAATTTATGGAATTCTTGGTAAGAAAACGTCTGTCTGTAGCTCCACTTAACTCCGACATTACTGTATTATTTATAATCAATTGTATATATTTCTATCCTTTGTATGTAAGCTGTCATCGTATTAATAATATTTGTCATATGGACAATAAATCCAATAAACCTTTTCATTTTCATTCATTTTCTCTCTCTCTCTCTCTATTTATCTATCCGTCCTGCGCACGCGCAGATTCGACTATCGTAGAAATTTCTAAACGCCCACAAAAATATCACTGTCCAATCAGGAAGACCGTGAGCTTGTGACTGGTGTACAGCTCTTTGTTACTCGAAATGGGACAACGCTCCCACATATAAAAATGGGGCCAATTTCAGCTCGAGAGCCTATTAGCCGATATTTGTCAGTGAATAACACGCATTGCCAATGAATACAGAAAAACAGAAATCTTTTCGTTACCAGACTTATACGAAGTTAGAGATATTACGTAAGTTACATTTGCGAAGTGAAATAAGTATACACACACACACACACACACACACACACACACACACACACACATATATATATATATATATATATACATACACGATAGTGATTTTATCCTGATATTCTACGGGGGTGAAGCCACTAGGCTGATCTTCGCAGCTTCTGACCATGGAGATTTGTTTTCATCGCAGGATGTGACTAACATTTGTGAAGCTGCCCAGGTTGAAACAATGGACAGTAACACGCACGAAATGAAAGTAGAAAATTATATATCCGTATTTCCACCAAAGCTGTAAATTACGTAAATTAGCTTCTAGAATGCGATTGAATATTCATTTTTTGAAAGATAAGATCTGAATTCATATTTTTTATCTTTTTTTAATAGAAATTAAACTAGTATCCATGCAACATTTAATTTTACCATTATATATATATATATAATATATATATATATTATATATATATATATGTTGTGCGTACTTAGCAACATTTAATACGTGCGTCTGTTATTAATTTTTATAAATTATACTTACTAGATGCAGTTATTGAGCCAAGCATTTTGAACAAACTCACATATCTGATTCGCGTACGGGTGAACAATACGAGGTGGTTTACTTTTTTCATTATTTTCATATATAATTATATATTATTTTAATTAGGTATTAATTATAAAACTCGTGAGCTTCAAAATGTTTATTACAATTGGTTGCGAAAATTTTATAACCAAATTGTATTTGAATGATAAGTGGACGAAATTTTTTAGAATTACTTTAAACAAGGTGGTTAGCAGATAAATGGATACCCTGGGTAAATATGATAAGGCTGAACATTGATTACATCTTAAACGGAAAAATAAATACTCATAATTCAGAGCCCCGGAAACTTTCTTGAGAAAAAATAATTAAAAAATTTCTGTCTACAACCGTATCTTTCTTTTTTAAAGGACGCAGGCGGAGCTGGAACGTGTTATAGAATCTTTTCGTAATAGTTTTGAAGAAACTCAAATCGTGGACGAGGATTTGGACAAGGAGGTTGAAGTATTACTGGACATTTAGTCCTACGAATACCTCGTCGTCATCGAAGTGATATGAGTTTCTTTCTTTTTTCTTGTGTGTGTCGGGTAAGAATATGTCTTGTATTGTCAACATTTTGTTAAATGATAAAGCTATGAGGAATGTTTTAGAAATTAATACATAATAGCGTTTACTGTATATAACATATTTTACATTATTTCCCTTTCAATGTTTCTCACACATATAGGGGTGAGAATAATCTAAATTTTTATGCATTATATACAGTATATATCCAACTTAATTTATTTTCAGAATTAGCATCCATTACATTTTTAAATAAGCTACAGAACATAAGCCTCTTCCTTAAACGCTACTGAAACATATTATTGGATACATTTTATAATTTTACACAATATTGTTACAACTGATAAAGTTACAATTTTATATATATATATATATATATATATATATATATATATATACGCATAACACTTCACACAATACACCAAGTGCCTACAAACGGGAACCGGTTTTTTATCTGGGTGCATACCATTTCATTTCGTTCAGTGTCACAGAAATCGAATAATTTAAAAAAAAAATTTAATTCGTTCCCGCGGGCCATATGCATGAGAAAGGATAGGCAGTACACGCCGCAGGTATTGCTAGAGTAATCCTGGAATCGGTAACAGTTCCAGACAATTTGGGGAATGTGCAATTGCTCGAGAAATTGTACAATAATAGCATCATTCCAAAGATGGCAGCCCCTCTAGTGAATTAAAATAGTTCATTCGCTCCCTATTTTTAAAATAAACGACTAGCCAATGAATCCCTTCTCCATCACTACCATCCGTATTTAGAATAAGTGCGCCGCAGTGTCTCGTAGCTGGAAGCTTCAGCGTTTCAGTCTTTGCAAACACACCGATAAATTTGGAGCGTGTGATTGGGTCACAATTCATCACTCTCTGGAGTGTATTCGTATCCATTTTTAAAAGTATGTGACTACACCTCTAAGCATATCAATCTCTATTCGGGCTTGCGATTCAAGGTATAGTAGTACATTAATAGGGGCGTCTAGCGGCTTGGCGAATTTCATTCTGACTGAGATGTTTCCACTCTGCTGTGGGTTTATGTGCGTATTTATACTCCCAGATAAGTCTACCGAGATGTCAAACGGGGAAAGGTTAACCTGTTCGACGAATTACTTCTGTGTTACGCCGATTCCTAATTCGTTGCAAGTACCGGCAATATGTGCAAGATTGCTATAAGCTCTCGAGCAAAGCGAGAACTCGGCTTCTAGTGAATAAGCCGTTTCTAATGTCCCCCCTAAGGCAACTCCATTGACGTATAGGGTTATATTTTTAAGGCCAAAATTTTCGAAATTAAATGAATTATTTTTATATTTCCCATTCACAGATGCATGTTCCTGCATTGCAATTAATAACCTTTTAGAGCACCAAGGGCAACATTTTCTATCTGCTTTGATGTTAGCCTCGATGGCACCGTATATAGCTTGAGTTGGACTCTGTTACTTGGGTATTTTACTGTGGTGTGTAGTAAATTTTTTCAATTTCTATTTATTTAGCAGAGCCTAATTTCACTCGACGCACGCGGAGATATGTTTCCATAACATAAATCACCACATGCTTCGAGCTCTCTTCTTGGCCAGCCCCCAGATTTAAACAAATCTCAGGGTTCGTACAGGTGAGCTTTATTTTCATATCGACCCCACTCACAAGCAGCTTCTCCTGGAATGTGAAATCTATGTGTAGGCGCCCGAAGCATTCATATATCTTCTTTTTAGAATTTTTAAATTTGTTCTTTATACTACTTTCATCCTTAGCTTGATAATAGCCTTCGGCAGTTAAAAAGTAGCCTTCGCTTCTTTTGAAAAGTTGAGCACATTTTCCAGTTAGGCTCGAAGGTGGTAGTAGCCAGATCCTGCCGAGATGTTGACATGATTTAAATACACGCCACACTGACTGAATATGGAGTGTAGAAAGCTTGTTTCTGGGAATACATCGTATTTATCTTCGCCATCCGTTCCATCTCAATGTGCTATTCGTAGTTTAGCGTACATGTGCACACAGCTTGGATCAAAAAAGTAAGGGCCTGAGCCCTCTATAGGAGCACTCGGTGAGCTAATGGTGTTTAACGGATTAACTGTAATAAAGTCACTGTGCTCAATAGAAACCTATGTTGGGGGCATGTCAAAGCGGGACAGCTCCGATTTACAACATTGTGAACTACACGGATGGATGAAACGGGCCATGGCGAGCCAGAAACAGTAACACCTCTTTCGGCAAGTAGTAAACAGTCTATGATTCATGAGAGCAGCGTCCTTAGCTTATATCAGTTAAAAAAATGGTCAACCATAGGTTTCATGCGCTTAGAACACTTCTTCTTTTTTGATGGCCTTTTACGTTTAACGCCATGTGCTGGTAACCCCTTCTTCTTCTTCTTCCGGACAGCCCTCTTCTTCTTCTTCCCACCACCACGCATTTGTCTCTTTGCATCTTTGATGATTTCATCACTTGTACGCTTGAAGTGCCTTTTTAGAGCTTCTTTATGCTTAGTCCCCGCCATTATATCTTCTACCGTGTTAAGACCAGATTGTAACGCTTTCCTGCCGAGATATCTGGCACCACTCTTCAGCAAGGGGACAGCCGTACGCAGTATGGTTGAAAATATGGACCCAGTCGCACTCCCGCGTTGGTATCTCACCCCTCGATAGATTGTGAAAGGCCTTCGGGTCATTATATCAGAGTGCGACGAAAGTGCAGCTTCACTGTTAAGCTCCCGTCACCGAATGCAAAACTTTTCCCCTTAATCGTTTTTATATATATTGAGATATTGGTTAGTAAGTTAGTTGCGACATTGACATAATGAGGCTTGTCGTATGTAATGCTTAAGCTACTTCCTCTGTGATTGGGAATGTGAACGACGCATACGCAGGCGCGCCTGGGTATCCCCAACAAACTGACATTCCACGATATTGTTGTAAATATAGCACATGTCCGCGGGAGGGTAGCCACCGTTCAATTTCTCCAATTTCAGCTGATACATTACGCTGCACAAGTCATGTTGTGCTTCGTGAAAGGTATCTCTTTGGAGGGCTGCTCCATATCGGGCCCTCGGTTATAATTTTGAACAACTCTTTGTCTTTAATATTTCTGTTAGCCTCTGATTTTAGAGTCAGAGTAAGTACCGGGGTATCTTTGTTTACGATTTTTATACTAAATCATCCGTAAGATTTGATCTTTTCAAACTACCATTTAAGTCTCTCACAACATCCTTGGCCGCGCCATAATGACTCGAGCCTAGTGTTACTACTGTAGTGTAATATTATGCCTCCACACTTCGGGTGGCACGCATGGTTTCGTCCCGAGTTACCCCGGCCTTTTCACACTCATCACGGCTTCTAAGAACCATAAAAACGGATTCTTTATTATCAATACTTAAAAACTTTGGTAACCAATTGAATTTCGCATATTCCTACCTCATCTGATTCACGGCCCAATTCAATGGGCCCCTGGAGTTCTGTTACAAAGTTGGTCAAGGTGTTACCAGGATGTACAGACAGAGAAGAAGAGGAAGGGAGTGTGGCGTAGAAGTGGTTAGGTGCGGTGCCATGTTGCATATTATTTAAGCTTCATTATTGCATCAGCTTTTATATAGGTGTTGAAGCTTTATGAGTACCCTAGCCATTTCACCAGATACATTTTTTTCTTTCCTGAACTTTTACTGCTCATATTTTTTCAATTTTAAACACATTTTTTCCTAAATTAAATGTCACTTTCTGCAGCTACTCGCAGTAAAAGCCTGCAATTTCTTCCCCATTCAAATCTTCAACGTAATACAACATTATCTCGTCTTTAGGTCTCATAGCCCTAACTTAAAAATCTCACGTGTCCAACCTTGCTCAAATCCCTTTGCGAATTTATTACCCGAGCCGGACATCCTTACATAATCATTGACTTTGAAACGTGCAGTGTCGTGGGACTACGAATGTTTCTCACCTCACGTTCTGTGTGCGTACCTCTTTCTAAAATTTCGTTAGGTGTTGTACTAATTGCACGGTGGTGTCAACAGTTGTAGGATGAGGCCAGCGAATCCAGATTGTCTATATACCTGTATGTGATTTTATGTGTGAAATAGCGATGCATGCCTTCCTTTATGGTACGTTGAAGTCTTTCAGCTAAAGATGCCTTATGTATAGATTTGCTAGTGTAATAACTGATGTTAAACTCTGTCAGCATGTTCTGAAAAGCTCAGCCTATAAATTCTTTCCCCATGTCCATACAAAAATAACACTGCTCAACACCAATTTTGCTGATTTAATTCTAACATCTGTTTTTAGGTAACTTTGGTGTGCTGATTTAAAAAATCACCTTAGTTTTTGCCTATCACGTCAGGTTTTCGAGCAATCAAATACGGAGATATCGCATTTTGGCAGGGTTATGCCCATTTTTTTTTTCTTTTCAAAAAATAAGTTTTTACATACACAGAATCAGCATGGAAAAGTAAACAATTGTGCAGGGAGTGAACTTTAATATACAATGGTAATATTGACACATAAAGTGATTAAAAGTGCTTAAATAAGCAAAAAATGAATCCATGATCATGACGTCACGCTCACACCTGGGGAAATCACAGATACCCAAGATTTGAATATGTTGTACATGACCTTTAGATTTAATGCACAGATTTGCGTATTCCACAGATAAAATTTTAACAGCAAAACAGCTGTTAACAGGTCTCAAAAATCATCAATTTTGATAAGTGCCCTTCATGGATCACCTAAAATAGGCATATTGCATTGCACATTGCACGAAAACCTGATGTGATGGACAAAATCTAAGGTAATTTTTGAAATCAGCACATCAATATTATCCAGAAACAGGTCTTAGAATTAAATCACCAGCAAACAATTGTTTTTTGTTGGGCAGTGTAACCAATAATACTATTTTCTTTCAACATCAGCGTTTTGGTGGCTTTAGCAACTGTTTCAGGCGATATATTTTTGAGGGGAATTAACCACAAATATCTGGAGAATACATCTATTATGAATAGGATGTAGCGGTAGCCGCCATTATACACTGAATATCTCTGCATGTCTGTTAAATCCGCTTGTCAAATAAAATCAATCGAGGTTGCTGTTGTCTTGGATTTTTTAAACTTTTTCTCACCGACTTATGACGTGTATAAGCATCCTGCTCCCGCAAAAACCTCTCAACATCTTTTTTCCCTACTGCCTCTTTACAAACGCCTCTGTACAGTATATTATCGCCGCCGTAGGAGGCTGGGCTAGAAATATCATAATAACGTTTTCTTAATATGTTACCCATTTGCGTATTTTAGAGGAGCGCGGGGAGGGTTGGCCTTTGTTGTTTGGTCTATTCTTTCTCTTCTTCAGAGATGCTACCGTTGGGGGCGAAGGCGTGCTCAGATGTAGTACATGCGAAGCTTGTCCCAAGTCTTTTATCTTGTTCAGATTACCCATCAATGTTTTGGAGACATTTATTTGCTGTAGTCTTGCTTTAATATGTTTCCATCCTGCTGGTGAGGGCCTATCCCACTTTCTCGCCAAGTCATGGACGATATCAACGATGTTCGAACCCTGTACCTTTGTTCCTTCTACAACAATCTCACCTGTATCGGTCCACTGTATAATGGGATCCTCACTCAATAGTTTATAAAGACTTAAACCTTTATTCCTCAATGTGTGTGGGAGACTGTTTTTTAATACATGTTCGATATGCTGTGAGGTCCCGTTGTTCTTTGACTGTTCGTCTCTAGTCTCTACCCCAGGCCTCATGTCTCCATGCTCAATATCGTCTGCGCTGTGCCTAATAACTACGGGGACCTCTGTCGGATTCTTATAATTTTCGTATTCATGAAGAAATTTCTGCAGAGCTTCTTGGTATAAGATTCTTTTCTCATTAGGTGACTTTTCGCTGTTTAATAGGGCTAACAATTCAATTTCCATTCTTTTAAGCCTGCCTTTACGGGGTTCTATACCGTATCTGGACTCTTTGAGCTTTGCAGTGATGCATACACCTCGTGTGGAATCACGACTACTTTCTTCATTATATTAAACTAGTCAGTAAAGGCACCAAAACTGAAAATAAGATTAACAGGAATTAACCCCCTCTTTGTACACTAATTCGATTTTTCTTCCGCAAAGTTTGACATTTATGAGCTAGTATGCGTATTATGTTCTTGTAACGGCGTAGGTGAGCCTTCTGAGGGGTTTCATTCGTACATTACATTTTATAACGTTAAGACATTTCACAGATGCATTTTAAAAAGTCGGAGTCAATATTTTTAACAAACAGCTGCTGCACTGCCCATAGCAGTCGATAATAGATTTTTACTAATTCATGGTATTTCTTTAGCCTTTTTGTCATTCTGGTATATACACCGCTTCAGGCTCGTTTGGGAATGTATTCGTTCTTAGAAGCACCCTAAACGTGTTTCGCGGATGAAGGTCGCAAAGCAAATATCCGTAACGTTGACTTGTAGCTTCTTTATAAACTTCCAAAAACTCCTTACGCTGATTCGGGAACATTTGATTGGCTAATACCCCAATTTGTGACACATCTCTACGTTGTGCGAGTAAAACTAGATATTGTGTATTTAGTAACACATCGCGCATGTATCTATTTTTGAAAAATAGATTTTGATTGAAGAATACGCTTATGTTAAGATGGTGGTACAACAATATAAATGTCTCGGCAAAGGTTTTATCTATTTCTAACATGAGATCGTCAATTACAATGACTGTATGCTCATTTCCCTTTAACGAATTAACGTCATGTAAACCTTTGTGGAACAAAATATCATCTTGGTACTCGTTGAATACTGACTGGTCTGTCGAATAGCACCATATGACTTTATGCAAAAATTTTCAGAACATATCCCCCTTATCTTTAATGATTTTAAGCATAAACACAGATTTAACACATCCTGTTGGGGAAGATATAATACATGTGGATGGGCTCGTCAACCTGAATTTTTCTACAGAATTCATCTCTAACACGTCACACTCCTAAGTGGAACATTTACCAAATATAATAAAATTTTAAGTGATGCTCCTTATATTCTACAGTCTTGTTTTTCCTCTTCTTCCTTAGAACCGTGAATGAATATGAGGATGAGGTGCTGTGCCAGCAATATGTCCCCATCATCGATATTGCAGACGATACGGATGACAGTGTAGTTGGGGCTACAGACTCCACCCCGTTAGCGAACCACCACCAGCGACACCTGTAGCACCCCCACGCGAAAATTCGAAGAGAAAGCGTGGGCATGATGAAGTTGATGATTCGCTTTCCACGTCAGATATAAAGCGTGCCAGGAGTGCGCCGTTTGTTAGACCCCCAGTAATAGAGCCCCCAGCCCTCTACATCTTACGACACAGCCCCCATATTAGTTCCTTCTACAAATAAAACTGTGTCCCCTTATTCCTCTTCAATTCCGGTCGTACCTTCCACAACAACAGCATCTCGTTCTGTAGAGAGTAGCATTCTAGTTGATGCGCTCCGCCACCCCTACTCCAGCCCTTCAACATGGACAACTTCACGCTAGATATTGACCGGGTATTCCGTGTTGCGGGATATACGGCCACACCTTATACTCTTAACTTCAATTCTCAGGCTATTTAAAGACGGCATATAAACACCGAGCGTGGTTGCGGTTTAATAGCAATAGTCTTAGCACATACGTTTACCGTATTAAATGTGTGGTTAAAAAAAATTTGGTTACCTACAGTTGTGCAGCGTGCCTGTAAACTGGCAAGAGATTGCAAGATCGAGTTTGACTGTAATATGGGTTCTGAAGAGCTGAGAAGGGTAGAGCAGTAAATGAATGTTCGTATAGTTGTATTTGGAATGGATTATTGTCGTAGGACTGTGTATGTTTTAAAAGCAGTGTGAGAGACCGTACAAGACCACTACTTATTTTAGGGCTGTCAGGGACAACGTATCTCCCCATCCGTAATAGAAGGGACCTTTTCGCGAGTTATGATAAAAGTCGAAAAATGGAAGGCATCATGATTTGTGTAAGGGATGTATCGAGTTTGTGGATGATATAGTGAAACATTGTAAGGATTGCCACATGGTATGTGAGCAGTGTAAAAGCTCGAAATGTGAAAGCCGTGTAGTTGAAGCTGAACAGAGGGACTGTAATGTGTGTAGACGCACATTTTTCAATAATAAATGTTTTGAGCTTCATAAGTCAAATGACACGTGCAGGAAAATGAGAATCAGTGAATGTGGTATGTTTCATATGATGGATAATTGAGGGAAATTCACGCATAAATGCTGTGAAATTCATTGTTCTACATACTACGAGAAATATAAGGCAGATGGTATAAAGCATGTATGTTGTATGAAAGATGCTAAGCCTAAAAATATACCTTGTAAACTGAATACTACGATATAGAAGCATATACCGATGCTAAAACCAAAGAGGTTATCCCACATCTACTTGTAAGCCAGACTATCTGCGACGAGTGTATGGAAGTCGAATGTGATGAGTGTTATAAATGGGGTAAACGAACAAACGTTTTTAAAACGATCGCACACGACAACCCCGTGAAACTCTTTGTGTCCTATATTGTCAAGTTAGAGGACAAGTTTAAAAAATTACTGTGTATATTCTTGCCCATAAGGCGCAAAATTTGACACACATTCCTTTATAAGGAATTGTTTGAACACGAGTCATCGGAGATATTTACAGGCGATCGCTTGAAAAGAGGAAAACAAACTTATACAGATGCAAACAAGAGATAATGTTCAGTTTACAGACACTTTATTATTCACACCTTGTAAATTAGCTAAGCTACCCAAGGTGATGGGCGTAGCCGCCGAAGTTTCAAAAGGGTATTTCCCTTACGCTTTCCTCACTAGCGACGCTTCAAATTACGTAGGCCTACCTCCCCTCAACCATTACTTTAACTATGTTAACATGAGTGATAGTGAGGATGAAGATTTTGATCGCTACTACAACAGTTTTAATGAAGATATTCCTTACAATATAGCGAATGAATGCGAGCGTTATTGCGTGAATGATGTGCGCGTGCTTAGAGTATGTTTCCAGGCCTTTAGAAGGATGTACATAGACCGGTTCAACTGCGATCCGCTACAAGTCGCAACCACAATCGCCTCATTGTGCTTTACGGTGTTCAACAACAATTTCATGCCTAAAGACATACTAGCCGTCATTCATAGAAACACTCCACGCAGTTATGTGCATAATGCTATTTACTGGCTCATACACCTACAGCAACAGACAGGTGTATACATAAAACATGCTCGTAACACAGGGGAAGTGCCTATTAAGGTCAATGGTCGTGCTTTTTGGGTTGATGATCTAAGCGAAGACCGTGCCACTGGCGAGAAGACGGCGTACTCCTTTAACGGTTACTGGTGGTATGGATGCCCACGTCCTGAGTGTGGAATCGTAGGAGATATCCATGGTAGATCTCCTGCCGACAGTCTTGCATGGATCCGCACCCGCGATCAGCTTATATGCTCCCAGTTCACTCACAAGATCTTGTGGGAGCACGAATATGATGCACGGATGGAAACAGATGGGTAGTACCGCGAAGAAATAAACACCATCAAACGTTCAATGGTGTTGAATCCTCTCAAATGCGGCGCTAGCTTGTTCTGTGGGTGTACAAACCCCTTCAAACTATACGTTCCACCTGCAGAGGGCGTGAAACTCCATTACTACGACTTCTGTTCTTTATATCCTACGTGGTGAATAACAATCCGTACCCCGTAGGAACACCTGAAAAAATGGTGAGTCCCGCACGTCCACCATCGAAGAGTTCTCAGCTAATTTGAACGAGAACTATTTCGGTCTTTCTTCATATATGTTCTCCCCGTCGCGACTTATGGATGCTGATCTTACCCGTCGTTAGAGAGCACAATCTCATGTTTCCCCTGTGCGTGAAGTGCGGAGAGGAGAACAATGGGGTCTGTAATCACACAACCAACCAGTGGAAGATCAGGGTATATACAAGCCTGAGCTGTCCCTAGCCGTTCGTCACGGTTACAGACTATTGAAGATATATGAGGTGTGGAGGTTTCAGAAGCTCCCCAACCTTTTCACGCCATATATAAACACTTTTTTGAAGGATAAGGTACAAGCATCAGGGTACCGCGAGGAGTTGAGACCGAAAATGAAAACTCGGCGTATATTCAGCGCTACCGTGATCGTGAAGGGACACAACTTGACCGGTCCCAAATTGTAAAGAACCAGGCAGGTGCTTTGCAAAGTTGTGTCTAAATAGTCTTTGGGGGAAATTTGCTCAAATAGAGGCAAGGGAACGTTCATCTAGCCCAAAGTTATAACGAGGTATGGGATTACGACAACGATCCCGATAAAGAGTCATGGAGATCGTAATGTGGGTACGTACAAATAAAGTACAACAGACCGAATGGCTACAGATACATCACGTTAGCCCTGTTCAAAAATCAACTTTTTCTTATTTTCATAGGTTTCTGTACTTTTTCCCATGCTTTTTGACCTGAAAAGGCCGAAAATCACAACCATTTTGACCTAGGTTGTTGGGAAGCATTGCCGCATGGAGCTTTAAGTTTTCTGCCTTGAAATCGGCCAAAAGCACCAGTTCCGGGGTCCCTTGAATCATGTTTTGCACTATAACTTTTTATCTAAACAAGCAACAAAATAGGCACCAAATTAAAGTGTTTTTAATCCTCTTTCTAACTTATACAATTATGATAGTCTTGGAACAAGAAATGGCACATTGGTACATACAAAGATTTCAGAAATATCACAAAATTCGTTTTCTCATACTCAAGGCAGACAAGGCGCCTTATTCATGACACAAATTTGAGATTAACATTTTGTCACAAGTCTAATCGATCAAGAAGTGAAAGCATTACATGATGATTAATTTCATAATGACATTTACACAGTCAGTTGTTGAGAGTTTGTTTCTTGAAGCTGTCAAAGCGGCGTCTGTTGAACTCCACAGCTTGAAGGAGATAGTCCCTTTGCTTGGCATCTGTTGTTATGACATTTGCAAAGTCGCTCATCATCTTGACACCACGTTCAGCAATGTCATTCACCGCTTTCAGATTCTTAACATAGTCCAACGCTTTTCTGTAGTCCTCATTCTGTGGCCAAGACGTGACAGGTTCCAGAAGCCACTCGGATCCAATGTTCAGTGTGTCCAGCAGGAAATGTGATTCTGGGCCAATGAGATCAACCAGGGTGGTCTTAGCTGTGACTCTCTGGAATAGAGGCTTTCCTGTTCTGAAGCTGTCTGGCTTCTCAGTGGCATGTAACTGGGCAGCAATGTCGTGCTTCAATGTGTCACTCAATCTACTGCTGAACAGGGCAAATGGCACGACTTCCTGCGTCAGGTACCATTTGTGGTTTTCCATCTTATTAAGTACTGCATCAGCAAGCTCTGGGTCAGTTTTCTTGTACTTCAACATGTCCTGGATTAGACTTAGATCATTCACGGGAGCATCTGCAGCAGACATTGACATCATCCATACAGGAGTGTAGAACAGCGCAAGGAAGGTGTTGAGTCTTTCCAGCTTTGATACAGTGTCTTCGTCGTACTCAAGTTGATCTGCAAACATCAGCATTTTCATGGAGTACAGGTTTCTGGCCATCCATCTGGCCTGATGAATGGCGCCTGGTCGACTCCAGTGAATACCTCGAGGAGGCGTTCCTCCAAGAACAATGACTGTCAGTTCAGCCATTTCCCTGTAGTCGGCTCTTGGAAGCCTTTCTGCTGTTAGAATGTCTTGGAGTATTTCTTCACTGTTCTTCTTCTTTTCCTTCAGCCATTTGCTGTTGATAGCCAGCATCTTTGGGTTTTCCTTGGACAAGTCCGTCCAAACATCCTTCAGATGCTCAAACCAGGGATTATCTGGCCCCTTCACCTTCCCAAACAGCTTCTCCCAAACTGCTCCTACTAGGATTTCCAGGATGTGATGTCGACAGGCCAGATAAAACACCTTTTTGTTCAGCATTTTCTCTAGCAGTTTGGCAACTCCACTGTTACTGGATGTAGTGTCAAAAACAAGGGCAGTAACATTATCCGTAAGTTCCCATGTCTCCAGTAAATCCATTGAAGCCTCAGCCTGAGCTGTGCCAGAAGAATTGTCGATGACAGGTACTCCCAATAACTTCCTTCAGTGTATGAAGGTGGACCAGACACTAGCACAGCTAAAGTCTCTGAGGTACTTCCAGGTTCACTGCCCAAGACATCTTTGAGCAACTTTCCATCCCAGTGTAAGGCAGCGTACTGTGGGGGTTTTTCACAAAACTTGGACATGTGACTCTGGCTGATATTATACCTGGACAGCATTCTGTTGCGACGTGTTGTTGAGGTTGAGATGACGAAGTTATCCAGATCAGCCCCTCCAGCTTTCAAGGTGGCAGAAACCATGGCAGTAACTTGATTGTCTGATAAACCAAGACGATCAGCTGTATTGCAGATGACATCACATTCCATGACCTTCCTTGGAAACGTCAAAGTCACACTAGTCACAGTGTCTTGATGGTGAGAACATCCAGGACGAGGCTGATGGTAATCCATGTCCTCTGTGTTAGCGTCGTTGTCAGTTGAGTCACCCCAGGTAATGTCATCCACATGAACAACTGCCTCTTGTTCTGCTGCAGCTGTAAAATAGTACAACATGTTAAGACAGTAATTGTTAAGTACATGCTAAATATCGCAATGGAGTAAAACTTAAAACTTTTTGTAACGTTCAAAGTAATTAGTTTTACCTTGTTCTTGTCTATGCTGCAGTCTTTCATTCCTCGCTGCTTGCTGCAGGGATCTTGTCTCAAAAATCTTGTCATGACCAGACATATGACCTTTCCTCTCGTCTTTTGGTCTTCGTAGAACCTGATATCCTCATCTTTCTTCTCTCTGGATAACAGTCTGTTGTTCTGTATTTCCTGGATTGCATCTGGAGCTCCTATATCGAACAGGCTGTCTAATTCCAGCACAAATGCTCCTCTTTTTCCTCCAGGGTTACTTGCTCTTCCTTTGCTTTTCACCAGAGCACGATGTTTCTCATGTAGTTTCATGAAGAGCTTCATTGCGTTGTACTTGTCATTGTCTTGATCCTAGCCATCTGCCAGAATGGGATGATAGATTCAACTGTTTCATATGCAAGGTCTTGAACCATGGGCCTCCCTGCATTTTCCGGTAAATTCTGAAGATTAAGGAAATACTGGAACGCCTGTCTGTTGGTGGGAAGCTGGGAACCACTGATAAAAGCTGAAGGGTATCCAACCAGGAAAGTTTCAGTGAGAGATCTGGTAGATGGCCCAGTTGACACCTGCCTGTGGACAGTACGTGGAGGTTCTGAGATATCAACTGTGCGCCCACGGAGCTCCCTCAGCTCCTTGCTTAATGCCATTGTGAAGTTGTAACTTGTAGATGGTTTTCTAGATTCTGATTGAGTTTCTGTTGTTTCCTGAAAAATGATAGATAATTATTATTATTATTATTATTAATTATTATTTATTTATTATTATTATTATTATTATTATTATTATTATTTATTAATTTTATGCTCTTTCATTTGATACCTAATTTGTTGCTCTATCTTGTTTAGATCAAAAGTTAAAGTGCAAAACATAATTCAAGGGACCCCGGAATTGGCGCTTTGGCCGATTTCAAGGCAGAAAATTTAAAGCTCCATGCGGCAATGCTTCCCAACATCCTAGGTCAAAATAGTTGTGATTTTCGGCTTTTTCAGGTCAAAAGCATGGGAAAATGTACAGAAACCTATGAAAATAAGAAAAAGTTGATTTTTGAACAGGCCTAACATCACGTGTTACAAACATGCCTGTAGCCAGTTTCACCACAGCGTATTCTCGCATCAAACTTTGGGGGCTACTCTATTCTCTTGGTCGGAGGGTTCTGTACGCAGACACGGATAGTGTGATATTCACAGAGATGGGGAATTCCTCGGAGAGTTGACTGATGAGATCAAGGATGAATATGGAGATAATGCTTACACTGATTCTTTTGTCTCAACAGGTCCAAAAACTTACGGGGTGGGGGTGAGAGTGGGGGAGGAAGTGACACACCTACACATATATATATATATATACTGCGTGTTTGCAGTTATAATGTATATATATATGTGTGTGTGTGTGTGTCTCTCTATTTACTTGCTGACGATATGTTTATTTATTTATTACGTGTATTTGAATATATGCCATGAATTAGAGACTATTTACTTGTTGACGATGTGTTTATTTATTTAAAATAAATCATGTTTCAATTAGCGTTTCATTTTCTCCTTTTGTGTATGTGTGTGTGTGTGTGTGTGCAGTAAAAAAGCTAAGCACCGCCCACTGTATGACCAATCAAAGGGGTCACGTGACTCCTGTTACTAGCTGATCATATCTCAGCCCTGCTTCCTCAGTTGACCTCAACAAGCCCTGGATCTCAGACGTGTATTTTGAAGAATTCTCGCGTAGACGGATAAAAGTGATGGCTACCTCTGATATTGCGTGCTCGACATTTATGAAGTGGTATTCGATAAAGTCTACAGATGTGGTGAACAATCAAACAACCCTAGTCCTCCCTCCTGTGAGGCTTTTAAGGCAATACTGAACCGAGCGAAGCGTGAGGAACAGGAGGTCCAAATACCCTACGGGTATTCTGGCGAGAGCATTGCGGGATTTCGTGGCTTAAACGATGTAATAGACTACGTCATAGGACTAAACTGCGTAAAGGCGCACATACACCGCGAAGTGGAAGAAGCATCATGTGCAGAAGAGAAGCAACGGGTATGGGTTGTGAGCCTTGTTGACGAATGGTGTGACAAGCGCTATTATGTCATGTTACGTTACACCGAATACGCTTACCCTACGTCTGAGAATATAAATCTTGTAATTATGGATAGCCTAAAGTATTTTTATCATTACGTTCATATATATCATGATGAGGTTCGCAGTGAGGTTGTGGCTAAAGGCTTGTGCGAGTTTTTAATAGAGTTTAGGGATGAGTATCGCTTATTAAGCAAAAAGTACAGATATGGACACATGTTTCTCTCAAATAGAGCAGCACCGGAGTGTTAATAAAATGTGCGTAGTTCGAGAAAATACAATGTTGAATACCCCTGAACGAAGATGTATGGTGCGCATTCCGGGGAGTGGGAGTGATAAAACATTAAAGCCGATATTACTTCATGTATCGCAGATGGAAAAATTCTCTAAACAATTGCCCTGTATAATGGGATACAAGTATTCATATGATTCTTTCATGTTGGACAACCCCATGCACGAATCACTAACGCTTGGTAAGACGCGCCCGTGTGACTCATACCCCCACACCTCCCGCCGAGCCAAACCGCGCACCGGCTGCTCATAGTCACTTCAGAGCTAGACCCGACTGGATGTGCACTCCTCGCAATAGAAAACCAATATACGATAGAGCTTCCATTGAGCAATATCATCAATGCCGTATACGACGTGTCCGTGACGAAGTCAGTGCGTGTGTTGTGTTCAGGCGTAAAACCAGCGCTGTTAATTATGTACTTGAAACGAGCTGTAAACAATGAAACTCTGGTAAATGGAATGTAATTTATTTAAGTGTTGAGATGAACAGAATCTTCGTGGTGGTTGAGAAGTGGGGTGAGGACCGTTATAAAATACCTGCAGGTGTAAGCACAAAAAGAGAGCAGATTGGTGATGCACCCTCATACGCTGTTATTTGTACGTTGTGTTGTGTATAAAACGAGACCAGCCATGCATTGATATACGGTTGATGTGGAAGACCGCAACTGACAATAACTCCCTTATCCCCACGGGAAACCGTTTCAATCTCAACAGAATGTTTGAAGTCGTCGTTTTCCGCAAGCTAAAGCCTATATTAGACGCACATGTTGCCGATATGCTTTATTTTCACACGGTTTTTGAATATGCGTACACAGCTCTGCTCGACGGCTTTACCGAGTGTAGGCGAGAATGGATTGGAACTGGATGCGTATTTAAAAGGTAAGACTCTTCGAAATATCTTGAACTTGGTAAAAAGGACTTGAGCGGTACAGGGGTGTGCTCACCTACACTGTTCACCCTGAAGAGCTATTTCTTTATGTAATGGTCAGCTGTCTGCACGATTTAGAAGATTACTTCAATTGTCGATATGCGTTGTGAAGAAGAGTGAAAAGCTCGGATTGGAAAGAATAAACCCTCGTTTGGAAAGGAGTGTTTATAAACTTAAATTTAACAATGATATTGTGACAAACAATGCCCTCTTTGTGCGTGCTTTTGAATGTATTCTAACCGTGTTTAAAGAGAGTGATAACTTGCCAACCAATTGTAAAGTGGGTACAAAAATAGTGTCAAACGATCTGAAAGCCCTTTATATTGAATATAGGGTGCTGGTTAAGTGTGCGGTCTACCTACGATTGGTTAGGTTTAATCATGATATTTTCGTTAAAACTAACGAAAATATCATGACTAAACCTAACCAATCGTCAAGGGCGATTGAGAATGGGATGTAAACAAACAATTAGTAAACAAGATAAGAAGCTATAATTAAAAGGTAGACCGCCGAATCGTAGGTAGACCGCACACTTAACCAGCACCGAATATAGACACCCGCGTTCTTTGAGTGGTGAAATAATGTTAAATTGTATTTATTGTTGACTCGATCACATGTGAGTTTAGTATTTTAATTAAGCGCAGTAGAACATAAAGCACGTATATTTTGATGTGTATATATATTATCCATGTATTGGAATTCTTCTGCACTATTATTTGAAGTTTATATATAAGTGTGTAGATGCGCGTACATATATTACACTTGTATATTAGGGTGACAACTTCTTATAGGGATAAAATTTGAAATTCAAAAAAATTTACCGGCCATTTGTCCACTGCTGCCACCCTATGAGGAAACACCGTAGACGAAATCTCATGGAATTCGGAAAGCATTTAGGGGTGCCTCGAGTCACATGAATGAAACTGTCGCGCGAAAGAAATTTCAAGAATGAACGAGTTTCGACAACGCTTCAAAAACAAAAATGTTTCGAGAAAGCAAGTGTATTATATAATTTAATAGAATTGTTTCCTTTATTTCATACTATAGATTATGCAAATCGATTAATTTATTTCATTAAATTAAAATTTTCATAAATAAATCGTTAAATAATAAGTATGATGTGTATCAATCTTTGGATGATCAGCTTTTGGTGCTTCAAGTTCATTTTGCATACGACTGCCTGACTGAAAACCACGCTTAGAAGTTCTCTCCCCGATTCTTTTAAGATATCTAAGGTAATATTTTTATTTTGATACATTGATTATATTATTATTGGAAATTGTTCTAGAAAAGTTTCATTAATTGTTGGCATAGTTTGATGTTTAAATTATATAAATTTGGAACTGAATTTGATTTCCTATGATAATATATATACGAATATATAAATATATATACAGGGCCGTCGAGAGGGGGGTCAGAGGGGGCCAGTTCCCCGGAGCCCGGGTGTCTGGGGGCCCGCAGGAGAATAAAAAAAATCGTAAAAAAATAAATAAGGATCATAATAATCATTAAGAAATTGTGACGTTTTTTTCATTCAGAGCTCTCTTACATGTAATATCTGAGTATCCTAAAAGTCAACACTAAAATTCATCAATCTGACACATTTTTTCAAATGTAGCTTCCGTTCTCACGCTTTGTGGTATGATCGAAAGTAGCCAAGGTCAATAAACTTGAGAAATATTTAACCAAATCTCTCACTTGTGTTTTGGGTGTTGCACGAAGAGGTTTGAAACACTTGAACTATTGAATTACTTAATTTTTATAAAGTTAAATATTTTATTATTAAAGTTATACATATATATATATATTAATATATTTATTGCATATATATAATGCCTTGACACTTGGTGTGGGGGCCCGTAATGTTTGCTAGCCCTGGGGCCCGTTAATGGCTCTCGACGGCCCTGTATATATATATATATATATATATATATATATATATATATATATTACAATATAAATGAGATCTTTAAAAATGGAATCATAATACGAAAAAATTAATGCTTTGATTCTTATTTTAATTTAATATACGTTTCTTTTCTTTTCTTAGGCCCAATGGCGACTACCCGCACAGCGAGTCAAATTTGGCTCATTGGCCATCCCATACCCGAGATCAAGGCGCACGGCTTCCTTCAATTGGAGACGTTTTACACCTGTTTTTTTCACTTTCACATAGAGCACAAGAAGACAGTGAACGACTCAGCGAAGGAGGTGGCATCATCAGTCATTGGTTACTGGGAGAAATCCCGGATACCTACCATCACAGAGAAGAGCATTGGTCGAAAGTGGTAGATCTTTTTCTTACTTGGAAGCTTCTCCAGAAAAATCGTGCTCGCGCTACGGAAACCCAGCGGAAAAAAGAAGATGATTTCCGTGATAATTTGGAAAATCTTTTCGATGTCGCCCACCTAAAGCGATGGAACTTTTGACCATCGAAGAAGATCGAGCCTTCCTTATTGCTCAGCGAGAAAAAGGGAGGAGGGGAGTAATGGGAGGAGTTGACAAGAAAATCTCATTCTGTCATGCGTCGGGAAAAACTGAAAGACGCCTAGTTCAGCACAACCTCAAGCCAATATTACTTTTGAAAATATTGAGCTGGAATCTTCTTCTACGTCTGAAGCACCAAGTTCTGCGCCATCATCTGAAGGACTCACCGCCCGCCTCTCCTGAAAAACGCAAGTGTTATGCTCGTGGCACTATCCAAGTCATCACTCCCGAATTGGCAAGTACATTGGATCGCACAGGAATCAGTCATCGTTCAGCACACCGGATTATCGACGCTACGGCTAGAAGCCTCGGCCATAACTCACAAAAACTCGCGCTCAACTATGAAACCATTAGAAAATCACGAGAAAGGCTCCGTTCGGCGACGGCAGAAAAGATTAAACAAAGGTTCACACCCAACGAAGTGCTCACTGTTCACTGGGACGGAAAAATTCTACCAGACGATGAAGGTGGTCGGTGTGACCGACTAGTCATTTTCGTAACCGGAGTTGATACCGAGAAGCTCTTGGATGTACCTAAGCTGACATCAGGAACGAGGAGGTCATCGCCTCGGGTTACATGCTGCGCTCAAAGAATGGAATGTGCAGAAAAGGTATCAGCTATGAGCTTCGACACTACAGCTTCAAATACTGGTTACTTGTCTGGGGCATGCGTGATTTTGGAGCAGAAACTCGGCCGCCGACTCTTATACCTTGCATGTCGCCATCACATCCTAGAACTTGTCGTTGAGAAGGCGTACATGGAATGCATGGGACCATCATCTGGTCCAGATATCCTCCTATTCTCCCGCTTCAAAGAGACGTGGAATACAATTTGCCAAGATAAGTACAAGACCCTGTCAGACCTTCCATCGAGTCTGAATGAGAATCAAGAAGAACTGATCGCTTGCTGGAATCTATATCTGACAAAACATCAGCCGAGGGATGATTACCGTGAATTCTTGGAGTTGTCGATTACAATCCTTGGAGGTAATTTACCTAACTTTAGGTTTCGGCGACCTGGAGCACTTCACCGAGCACGTTGGATGGCAAAAGTAATTTATTCATTAAAAATCCTGCTGCTTTCCCATCAGTTCAGACTTACAACTCGTGAAATGTCTGGCTTAAAACGATTTGTATTTTTTGCCCTGGAGTTATATGTCAGCGCGTGGTTCACGGCCAGCAGTCCTTCATCTGCTCCCCGCGAACGATTTGAAGCTTCTTCAAGACCTAGCAAAGTACCACGATGAAAAGATCTCAGCATCCTGCCTTAGTGTCCTCGGTCGTCACTTATGGTACCTCAGCGAGTACTTGATTGGTCTCGCATCTTTGATAAAGGTATCAATGCAACGACGAAAAAGAATATCGCTCGATCAATCCTCGAAAAGAAGCTGCTGAAGATCCTCCAAAGCGAGCCCCAATACCTGCTGTTTCTTCCATTTCAACAAAGCAGCTCTCGGACTTTGCCTCGAAAGGATCAAAGCTTCTCTTTGAACTTCTAAAAATTAATGATGGTTTCTTGTCCAAGGAACCAGAGACCTGGCCGGACGACGAAGATTTCAAGACTGGTTTGACTATAGTTGAAGGACTAAAGTCGTCAATGACACGGCAGAGAGGGGAATTGCCTTGATCCAGGCCTTCAATACCGAAGAATGAAGAACAGCGCCAACATCTCTTGCAGGTTGTTGAGGATCATAGGAAGTCTCAGCCTGGTACATTGAAAAAGGGGTATGGCTTGAGGAAAAGCAAGAATTAATGGGTGGTCTACAATTGAATGAAAGACACCCTGGAATATATTTAGTAAATATATTATTTACTTATTACGATTGGAGTACGCCTGCACTTAAACCTTATGAACTAAAACTAACGTTTATTTACATTAATTAAAAAATATATTAATTTATTTTTACTAGGTAATGAATAATTAATTTTTGTTATAAGGAGAATTATTTACCTCACTTGAGACACCCTTAAATATTATCTGAATGACCTAATATTTACAGTACATTGTTTTCTCATGTAGTAGCAGCATTGAACAAATGGCCAATAAAAAACTCCAACTTTCGATTTTTATTGTCACCCTAGACTGTACATAGATTTCTCCTGTACTATTATTACTTTTGATGCTTATATATAAGTGTGTAGATGCGCGTACATACATTAAACGTGTATATAGTTTTCTACTCTACTATTATTATTTATGATTGTGTATATATATATTCCTTGCTTAAAGTGTGTATTTTTAGTATAAATAGACTTCTACTATTATTATTTTGAGTGTATATTTATATGCTATATATTTCGAATAAGTGTATGTTAAATAATTGATTCCATGTTAAATAACTCGACTAAATAAACAGAATGACGTAGTTGTGTTTTATTATTCAAAGAATATGATATTATTTGATTATTCTACGCTAAAATTAACGGCACTACAAAAGTTATATATATCTGTATTGACTTCTAAGCCGAATGGAGCTGTAAACGACTTCATTATACGGAGGACATCTCGCCATTAAATATATACAAATTAAATAAATAATGCAATCTGGCAACTATTCTTATGGACTGCATCGGATATATATATATATATATATATATATATATATATATATATATTATATATATATATATTTTTTTTTTTTTTATTTTATTTTTTTTTTTTGCCTTCTAAACAAGCCGACCTTTTTTTTCTTTTCTTTTTTTGTGACCGAACATCTATTCCATTAATATATATGTATATACATTCCTTCTGATTATGCCTTCTAAGCCAGATTAAGCCAACTCGCTGATTAAGACTTTTAAGCCAACTGAGGCTGCCAAGAGCTTTATTATGCGATGAGATATGCCAGCGAAAAGTTTTTCTCTCCTCCTCTCTCCACTCTCTCTCTTAGGTTACCTTCCTAGGCCAGGTTAGGCTTGGGGGAGTAAACCCTCTCCCCAGTCATACAGCTTGCAGCTAAACCCCTCCCCCTTGCATACATATCCCCTCCCCAACACGTGCCAACTCCCACCATGGGTGCCAACCCTCTCCCACATGGGTGCCAACCCCTCCCCCTTGCAATATTTGATCAACATTGCAATTGATTTGCACTCGTCCACTTTGAGGTCATCCTACTGGATTTTATACTCGACTGCCTCATTCACACTGGATATAGACGACCGATGATGGCTTAAATACTCGTGTACCTTTAGTGTTTCCAAACTTTTGAACAGTACTGTATATACTGTACATCATATATAATATACACAGCCATAACATTGTTTTATATTAGCACAAAGGAAATACCTGCAAACAGTTCTCTCACTGAAAAAAAATCAATTTCCAAGAATTATCTCCAATTATATATATATATATATACAGTATATATATAATTATATATATATATATATATATATATTAGGGTGGTCCTTATTTATATGGTGAAAACTGAAACATCAAAATGTTTCGGTCTGACCCTCTAGAAATGTGACAGGGGGTGGCCGGACAGTTCGCTACCGGGCAGTTCGGTACCGGACATTTCGCTACTGGACATTTCGCTACTAGGTCTGTTCGTTACTAGGTCACTTCGCTACCATTAAAGGTTAAAATCATTGTTATATTATTTTATGCATAAAGCTGTGTTAACAATATTTACATAGGTAAATAAACTGAGGTATATTTGTTGATGTTTATTAAGACATAAAACGGGACTAGTATGTTTCATGAACTGCTCTCGATTTTCATACAAAATTGCAAACAAGGGCAGTCGATGACCCTGATTTTGTTTCTGCAATCAGTTTTTTTGAGAAACCTAACCTAACCTAACCTGACCTAACCTAACCTAGAAAAATGTATACTAGAAAAATGTATTTTTGACCAAAAAAGTGCATAACTTTACATGTTATTACAACTTAACATGTTATTACATTATCATTTGTATAATTTAGGTCTCGGGGGTACGGGGCGGAGCCCCCGTAAAGACCATGCATCACGAATTGATCGGTATAGGGTTCACTTTGTGATGCGTGATCTTTATGCAAATGATAATGTAATAACATGTTAAGTTATGCACTTTTTTAGTCAAAAATACATTTTTCTAGGTTAGGTTAGGTCAGGTTAAGTTAGGTTAGGTTCCTCAAAAAAACTGATTGGAGAAACAAAATCAGGGTCATCGACTGCCCTTGTTTGCAACTTTGTAGGAAAATCGAGAGCAGTCCATGAAACATACTAGGTCCCATAAAACATTTGTTAATGTTTATTTTATACCACGTGGCGTGACCAACTAACCATCTAACCAACTAACTAACAAACTCTTTTGAATATGGTAGCGAAGCGACCTAGTAACGAACAGACCTAGTAGCGAAGTGTCCAGTAGCGAACTGTCCGGTAGCGAACTGTCCGGTAGCGAACTGTCCGGTAACAAACTGTCCTAGCACCGTGACAGGGGATACAAAAACACTCTTTATGAAGTTTCATGAGAAAATATTAATATTTAAAGGTCGCTGAAGGCCATCAAAATTGCGCAATACAGGGTGTCCCATAAGTCCAGCATCATAGGAGAAATTCATATTTTTCTATTTCTACAAACCATAATTCATATTTTTCTCTTTCTACAGGCCATAATGTCTGTGAGCAAGGAAGAACGAATCCAGATAATTCTACTCATAGGAAATCGGAGTCAAAGAGACTGCAACAAGTCTGCTAACACAACTCTGTGTTATTGGCTCGCGGTCTGGATGCAGTCTGTTAAATTCAGCAGCGGCCTCTCTTTGACTCCGATTTCCTATGAGTAGAATTATCTGGATTCGTTCTTCCTTGCTCACAGATATTATGGCCTGTATAAAGAGAAAAATATGAATTATGGTTTGTAGAAATAGAAAAATATGAATTTCTCCTATGATGCCGGACTTATGGGACACCCTGTATAATGCGTCATTACTTGCCACACAATTCCTTGCCATACCCCCCTCCAGTATCATGTCAGCCACTTTAATGATAGGATGTGTGTGTATTAAACAGGTGCATACAGTGTTTTGTCTTTAAACTTTTTATTTGTTTTGTAAATTTCTTAAATTTTGTGCCTAATATAACATGGATGTTCTATTTTCAGGTGTGGATTTATGGATCAAAATACATAGTGATGGAGACTCGAAATAAATCCAAGGTTTACTTGATTGATAAGTGTGAGGACGATATTAGAGGTGCTAAATTGCCATCGAAGAAGCAATGCCTTTGGCAATTGTTTATATTCCAACTTTATGAGAATCTTATAATCCAATATTATGAAGCCGTTGAGCGACCTCTTAATCAAATGGCATACTGTGATGGGGTCAGAACACGGAAATTTGAAAGTTGAAAAATAAGGACCACCCTAATATATGCGTCGCTGACTACGAATCCACCGGCCCCGGGATCGAGACCCGGTGACGGCAGGCGACGCGCAGCAAAACCCAGCTGTTCATCTTTCCACACAATAAAAATTTAGTTGGTAGATAAATGGGTACCCTGGTAGCCTAGTGGTTAAGACGCTGGGCTGCTGGCGGGGTGGTTCGGATTCCACGTTAAACTGTAGGTCTAAGGTGGAGTGACACGCTTGATCTTCGTCAGAATGAACAATTCGGGAGGAAGCAAAAACAAGGTTACATATTCTTTATTTTGACATAGATATGCCTTTTAGTACAATAGAACCAGCTCAAACAAAGCGTTCCCGCTGTTATCTTTTCAATATTGTTCGCACGTTATTAAAGCTGTCAAATATAATCTATACTATTAAAACTGTAAAGGCTTGCGTGTGTAACGCAAAAATTCAGTTATAACAACTAAAAAAAAATGTAATGACTGATAAAGGATGTAAACAACAATAAGAGCTATGAAAAGTCATAAAAACAAATATTGATAGTTAAAATACGAAAATATGACTCAAAACGAAAAAATAAAGGATCAAAACAATTTGAAAGAATGAGCTGACGAAATGATAAAATTCAATCGAACTATTCAGAAATAAGCTATTTAATTGTGAAGGGCGCTGCTAAATTGAACACGTATACCAAACTAAATAAGCACCTCCATATATGTAGACAACCTTGACGTCGTCATGTCGTTGTGGAGCTTTTTACCCTAGTCATTTAGAAGAACATGCTCGGCATGGACGGGCACATCAGCTAGTCATCAGCGTGCGAAAGCTGGCCCGTTGGCCCGAGGCCAGTTGTTTTCACATCGGATCAGTAGTTTTCATACGACAGCTGGTCCGAGTGGCCAGCGATGTTTTAACCCTGCTGCTATGCTGGCAAGCCTAGTACACGCCACAGATAAGCACAATAAGCACAAATACATGTAAAACATTATTTATTTATTCATAAGATCAACAATATACAATGTAGCCTTTATGTAGGGTAGGTCTAAATAAATTGGCGCATAGCAGACGAATCTTTTACCAATACCACAATAATATAAACGTGATTTACTATGCTCTACGTAAACTGTGTAATGATTGGCTCCAGGCCGATTAACCTCGCGTATCCAGCCAATGGCCGTGTTGCTTGCATTTATTGCCACACGAATTCGATAAAATATGATGCCGGTAGTAGACTCGATCATGGTATAATAACGTTATTATATTATGGACTTGATACTACTGAAGGAATTTTCAAATGAATGATGCCTTGTATAAGCTTGAAAAATAGTTTTTACACCGTATATAAAAATTGGGGAATTTATACAGCATACAACACATTATTTTTGTATATAATGTAAGATATAGATTTGAAATAGTTAGCCATTGACTATATAAAAATTTTCGGTGCTTTCCTGTTAACGGGAATACCCAACCGCTCGCCACCAAACTGTTTATGTATTTTTGCTCTCGTCATTTTCGTTTAAACTAACGAAAATATCACAACTAACCTAACCAATCATCAAGGGCGTACAGTTGACCTAACCGGGCATTCAATTGACCTAACTGGGCATTGAATTAACCTAACAGGTTAATATAACGGAAAATGCCCGGTTAGGTGAACTGTACGTCTTTGATAATTGGTTAGGTTAAGTTGTGATATTTTCGTTAGTTTAAACGAAAATGACGAGAGCAAAAATACATCATAAACAGTTTGGTAGTCCCGATAATACGTAAGTACCAAATTTATTAATCATTTAAATGAAATTAGTTAATATGTAAGCGATAATCAGTTAGTAGGCGGCCAAAATGTCTTTATGTCATCTAAAATCGCACAAAAAACGTCGCTGTTTTCGGTACGTTGTCGTCACATGAATTCCGCAAGATACGAGTCCAGATGATGGCGGGCGGTTGGGTATTCCCGTTAACAGGAAAGCACCAAATTTTCTCAATCGAACGTGAAATGTTTACATCCGTTCTGAATCTGAATCTGAATCAGAATCAGATTGTGTTTTGTCTTGTAACTCTGATGTCGCTTGTACACTAGAGGAAGTGTGTGACTGTGAGGACTTGTAAGTGTACACTTGAAATTTAAATTTATTTGTATAAAATTTAATTGAATAAAATCTATGAATTCTTCTTTATCAAACATTTTACTCATCACTCATCACTGACATTCTTATCTCTTAAAGTTTAAAATTTTATTGCCCCCATAACATTCATTTATTTGCATTTACATTGTGAGCAGAGCGGGACAGTAGTTTTCTTTACGGGTCAGTAGATTTTCAAGCTCACTGGTCCTGCGGGCCATCAGAAAAATTTGATGAGTTTCACACCCTGCTAGTCTTACTTCAAGCTATGGAATACACTGAACTTGATAGACAATAAAAAATTTAAGAATGAAAATTTTCAAATAGCCTACCTTAAATAAAAATCATAGCTCTATAATAAGATTAAAAGCAGAAAGGAGGAAATTGTAGACACCAATCGACTAGGGAAGTACTTCGGGGGAGGATACGTTAGGCAGGAGACAGGGAGTGCTAAAACTCCCGTTTCTTTTGTCACTGTCCTCCTCCGCTAATCTTTTTCCGAGTCTCGTTTACTCTGTGAGCAGTCGAGTATGCTCTCTAACATATACTTCTCCCTTCTATTCCTCATTACACATCCTACACACTCATTATGCATCCTAAACATTCCAAAATCTTTTCAAAATAAAACAAAATGGCACCGTTTCTAAGAGCCTCGGAGTCCCCTGCAGATGGATTTATAAATGTCTCCACTTCTGGCTCCCCCGCTGCCGGTACCAGGAACACAGAACCATGCAGCGGGTCTGGTTCTGCTACCACCCATTCGAGATGTCCTGGGCTTCTGTCTGATTCACTTTTCATAAAGTTCTGCAACATTCGTGGCCTTTCCTCATATTTCCAATCTACTGAGCACCACCTCTCTTCCACTAAACCTCGCCTTTTCCTCTTCACTGAAACTCAGGTGTCTAGGACGACTGATAGCAATCCCTTTTTTGTACCCTCCTACTTTCTCCTTACTCAATTCCATTCCGAACTTGGATCTTCCGAATTCTACACCCTCTGGCTACGGCTTAAATGCCATTCTCAAACTAAATACATCTGCGCTGTCTACCTTTTTCCAAATCCTACTGACTATCCAAAACTCTTCGACAACCTCACTTCCAAAGTGGAACACATTCTATCCCACTCTCCTTTCGCTGAAATCTCCATCATAGATGATTTCAGTGATCACCACCTGACCTTTGGTGGTGGTGAACATTGAAATGGCTTTCCTCCCATTTCACTGACATCCCCTCGTGAACTAGTTTACAATTTCTCTATCCTGAATTACCTAAAGCATATTCGCCATACCCTATCGCAGGGCCGCTTCTAGCATTTTTGGGGCCCTAGACAAGATTTTTTGGGGGTCCCCCAACCCCATTAGCTGATCATTTGCCAGATATGCATCAAAACATCTACCTTATATACATACAATGTGATATATATATATATATATATATATATATATATATATATATATATATATATATATATATATATATATGGAAACCCCAAGTGCCATGCACAAAGTCCTTAACTTTTCCATCCATGAGGCAGCGCGATCATGCTTTTTTTTTGCATATATATATATGTGTGTGTGTGTGTGTGTGTGTGTGTGAAGAGAGAGAGAGAGAGAAAGATAGGCATAAATAGGACAGAAAACGAAATGGTTACTAACTTTTTTCATTTATTTTAAAGGATATGCCCATAACTAGCATTGCACACAATAGGCCAAATTTGCATTGCCAAAATGAAAATTTTCATGGAAAGTTAATGTTTCTTTTGTAATTTTTAAACATAATTAACACTGCACACTCTGAACAAAACATTTTTACATTTTTAAAAACATTTCAGTTAATAAATACAAAGATTGTTTCGAATTCAATCTCTATCATATCCTTCAGAAATTTTGTCTCCTACATTTTTTGGAAGCGGGGCCCTAGGCAGTCGCCTATTTCGCCTATTGGAGGAAACGGCCCTGCCTACTCGTATCTCCGATCCCCTTGGAAACAGGCAAAACGTTCTGGATTTATTTCTAACCACTCATTCTTCCTCTTACTCTGTCCAACTTTTTTCTCCGTTGGACGCTTTCGACTACAATATCATATCTTTCCTGTCTTGTCGCTCCACTTGGGCCTTTGGATTCTCCCAAGAAGAGGTGACTTTGGCACTTTGGCACCGCTGATTGGGAGGCCCTTAGGCAGTACTTCTTTGATTTTTCATGAAGTAATTACTGCTTCCGAGTGTGCTGAGCCTTCACGGACGTAATTCTCTTGGGTGTGGAGGCGTACATTCTATATTCTTATCCTACTACTAATGCAAAAAAAAAAAACTCTTGGTTTAACTTTTCTTGTTCTAATGCTATCCTCAATAGAGAGAAGAATTTGAGAAGGTACCGTCGCTATCCAACTCCTGATTCTCATTCTGTTTATATTTCTGCCCGGAATCGTGCAAAATCTGTTCTGAGACTCGTCAAAAATTCCTTCATCAGACAAAAATGTGAAAAACTCTTTAATTCGTGCGGGCGTTCGCTCTTGATCCCTACTTCCTGCACAAAAAAAAAGTCCTGTATAGCACCTAATATCAGGTATAAAATACGTCCCAGTTTTAGATGAAAATAAAAATTAAGAGTTTACTATGGTTGGGGACTCTATCATTAGGAATTGGAGCAAAGTTTTTTTTAATAAGGGAAGGAAAGCCAACAGAAGAATATGTATCCCATGAGGTAATCTTTTCATTGTCAATGAAGTAGTAAAGAATTTGTCTAAAACCAAGGTAAAATTATTGTGTACTTAGGTATAAATATATGGGATCACCTGAGATCCGTCACCCCAGCCTTTTTTAGTTAGCTTTGAAGGCTAAATAACGAAAATATCACGACCTAACCTAACCAATCGTCAAGGGCGTACAGTTGACCTAACGATTGGTTAGGTTAAGTCGTGATATTTTCGTTAGTTAGCCTTATAAAGCTAACTAAAAAAGGCTGGGGTGACGGATCTTCAGGTGATCCAGTATATGTCTCGTAAGTCCAAAGATGGTAGGTTTAAATTAAAATGAATTTCTAAGATAATTAAATAAAATTATAGAGAATTGATTGTCAAATTAGGAACAGGCAGAGTAAGTGTTTTGTACTATATATTTTACAAGGGGTGGCTTAAGCATGGCGCTCACAAATGGGATTTAACCTTAATTCAAGTTAAGGGGCTTCAGTATGCGTCTGATACATCTACCCTAAGAGGTAGATGGCTTTAATCGGAATTTTAGGTGATCTTAGTTTGACAAGCCTATTCTATGTAAAAAAAAATGTGCTGATTCAAAAAAAAGCAGTCTTATTGACCCCAGCTACGACAAAATGGCTATTTTGGACACTTTTTGACCAATTATGGCCAAAATCAGAGATTTTCAGAATTTTAGATGATTATGGTTTGACAAGCGTATTCTATGATATGTAAAAACGGGTGCTGATTCTAAAAAAAAGCAGTCTTATTGACCCCCAACTATGACAAAATGGCCATTTTGGAGACATTTTAATAGGTTTATCAAATTGAGATCACCTAAAATTCTGATTAAAGCCATCTACCTCTTAGGGTAACCATAAATCATGGCCCACTGAGTGACACACCGTTTGACTGTTTTTTTTTTTGCAGATGGATGATGGTGTGGAGGTGCCTTTGCGGTGTGTGCTGCATGCGAGTGGTGATGCAGAACATGATGGTGATGCAGTGGCTCCATTTACTAAACAAACGTGGAAAAAAAGCCGGGGACACACCTGAAGCCAGAAAACCATATCAGATGAGTTCTAAATACCTTGCTTTATGTGAAGCCATTAATTTTAACGCTGAGCCACTGCCTCATTATGGCTTTCGCAATGGCTGTTACAGTAAATTTACCACTTATCAGAGAGAGTCAACGGAAAAGAAAACATGTTCCGATGAAAACATTCTTAAAACAAGATCTATGGTAAAGAAGCCACTAGTGGCTACTATCTCAACTACTGGGTTGCTGGGAAGGAACTGTATTTTCTGCAATGGTCCGGACCGCAAGCATTTCCCCAGTGGTTTTGAAATACTATCTCTATGTGAGATTACACAAGCACAGGACAGTATTATAAATGCTGCAAGGCAACTGAAAGACACAGACTTTCTTCGTGAATATGAACACATTGACTTCATAACGAAGGAGGTCGTACCATAAGACATGCAGGAAAAGGTATATTTCCATGGCTGCCAAGGCTGTGGCCAAACAACAAGGTGCAACGTACAGAAAGTGACGAGAATCTGCTTTCTTAAGATTACTTATACAGAGTCTGAGATCTTTCTGAAAGAAGCTTCCAGAAATTGGTTAATATCAATAAAACCTTCATTGAATTTCTCAAAGAAGGATTCGAGGAGCCTACCTCTGACCCATACAATGAATCCTTTCGTCGAGTCTGCTTCAAGATACCAATCTGTACTGTCTAGCAGACGGCAAGAAAATGCCAGATGAAGTAAAAGAGATGTTAAATCTCTTCGTTTTGGGGGAAAAGTGGAAAGATGACTTCCTCCAGGAATGCTTAAATGACCCCACAAGGTTTGAAAGGCCACTGCAAAGAAGAAAAGTGAAAAACTTTGCCAGTGCTGCTGTCAAGAGCAAAGTACGAGGTAAAGATGAAAACGTTTTGGTCCTGAAAACAACACGGGACTTGCGCGGCAGATTACTCTATCTTGCTTGTACCAGAAAGATCGAGCTTGAAAATGTGTTTCCATTTCCACTTACTCCTTTCCCCCTCTATATGGCTAGCATTTATGGCACGATGAAGAAAACACCAAAGTATCAACTGTCCAAACATCTTGAAGATTTGATTACACACAGAGAGCCGCCAACAGTTGATTTAGTTCTCTATGACGCAATGTTTATAATCCAATCACTGCCTTCAGACTTGCCTCTTACTCTTGGAACTGTAGCACTGCTGGTCCTGAAGATCATATGCAGTGCAAGGGCAAGTGAAGTACACTTTGTCTGTAACAAGTGTGTGAAAAGTATAAAGAATGTTGAGCAACAGGCAAGAGGTGCAAATGATGGATCATCTCACATAACTGGATCAGATCGGTTACGTCCTAAAGATTTCAGACATGCCTTGAGATCACCAAATTTCAAAACTGCACTTATGAAGTTCTTCATGGATGAATGGAAAGATAACAAGTACGCACCTATCATAAAACAAACGAGAGTTCTTGTTGCACAGGAGGAGCAGTGTCTGCAATATAGAACAACTCTATCAGGAAATGTAGAACACAATGAGGCACCTGAGTATGTATGCTCACACGTGGAGGCCGATACCATGCTGGTGTATCATCTCAGCGTGCTGTCAAAAACAAGACAAGACAGAATGTTGTTGTCCGTGCAACGGACACTGATATCATGGTTATTCTTCTGTACCATGCCAGACAACTCAAAGCCAACGTGTGGATGGGCCTTGAGCATGCTAGTGACAACACCAGGAGATATGTACACATCACTGATCTAGCAAATCACCTGGGTCCAGTTCTCTGCAAGGCATTGCCAGGTTATCATGTTCTGACAGGATGTGATTACACATCACCCTTCTTTAGGAAGGAAAAAGTGAATCCACTGAAGAAGGCTGAAAAGAACTCGTTACATCTTGAAGGCCTCGGCAGCATTGGAGAGAAGCCCACCTTTGTTGATGAAGGAAACCACATACAAAAATATGTGTGTACTCTATATGGCCAGGGAACCATTTCATCGGTGAATGAGGCCAGACTGAAGATATTCCAGCAAATGTAGAAGCCAAATGACCCAGACTCTTCTTTACAGAAAATTAAAGGTATTGATGCAGGCATGCTTCCTCCCTGCAAAGATGTTCTGGATCAAAAGTTAGCTAGGTGCAACTATGGGGCATATCTCTGGAAGCATGCGCATCTAAGAGATCCACTAGAGAACATGCGACCCACAGACCATGGCTGGAAAGAGGTTAATGGAATTTTTCTACCAGTCTGGTTTACCGGCAGTCAAATGCCAACCATGCTTTCTGAGACCATGGAACTGGAGGATGTCGCAGATGGAGATGAGGGTCTTGAGGACGAAGACAATGATAGTATTTCCGATACTGATTCAGAGGACGAAGATAACAGTGATGATGGTGATGGAGATGATTGATTAAATGCTGTTAATGTTCTTGTTAAATGTTAATAAACCATAAACACCTAAAGTTCTGAAAATCTCTTATTTTGCCCATAATTGGCCAAAAAGTGTCCAAAATGGCCATTTTGTCGTAACTGGGGTCAATAAGACTGCTTTTTTGGAATCAGCACCCATTTTTACATAGAATACGCTTGTCAAACCATAATCACCTAAAATTCTCATTAAAGCCATCTACCGCTTGAAATAATCAAGTTCGTTTAGGAATGCCGATGCGTTGCTATTTGCTTATAATTTATTACAAAGAAAATAAAAATACACATGTGCGTATAAAAATGTCCTTAATAAGGCGATAGACAAACACCAATAGATAGATAGATAGATAAATGAATGAATAATGACTAAATGAAATAACTTTGAATACTTTTAAATACTAAATATGGAATGATTACTACAATGTAATTATGGGATCTCCTAAAGATCAGGGTCCCCAGCCTTCTTTAGTTAGCTTTATAAGGCTAACTAACGAAAATATCACGACCTAACCTAACCAATCGTTAGGTCAACTGTACGCCCTTGACGATTGGTTAGGTTAGGTCGTGATATTTTCATTAGTTAGCTTTATAAAGCTAACTAAAGAAAGCTGGGGCCCTGATCTTCAGGTGATCCCAATGCAATTATGAAGTATTTAGTATTTAATACAGTATGAGATGAAAACAACTGTTTTTTAAAGGACATTATGTTAAGATTAATTAATGAAAATTATTAGTTTACAAAGGAAAGGAAATATATTAAATACAATTAAGTAAAAATATGGAATAATTTCATATACTAAATAGCGGTCCTATTCAAAGGAGTGACATAACGAAGGAGTGACATAACAAAGGAGTGACAAATCGGAGATAAAATTCAAAGGAGTGACATAACAAAGGAGTGACAAATCGGAGATAAGTTGATAAGGTTAGGTTAGGTTAGTTAGGTTAGGTTAGTTAGGTTAGGTAAGGTTAGGTAGGTTAGGTCAATTATATGTTTATGGTGGGTTAGCTTACCTCTCTTAAATAATTATTGAAATCTACTGGGATTTGTCACTCCTTCGTTATGTCACTCCTTCGTTACGGTATTTATGTCACTCCTTTGTTATGTCACTCCTTTGAAATGTCACTCCTTCGATACAGACCCCTAAATAGAGATAATTTATATGCTAATATGAAAATATTAACAATAATTTAATTATATGTATACAGGGTGTCCCAAAAGTATATCTATTTAGAATAGAATAATTTTATATCCTAAATAGGGGATATTTATATACTAATATGAAAAGATTAATAATAATTTAATTATATGTATATACAGGGTGTCCCAAAAGTCTCTATATATTTTATAGAAATTATAATATTTTAAGGAAAATATAAGAACAGCACAACCAAATATGTGTATATATATCAAATTCAGGTATTAGCTTCGGCACGAGCACCATTAATATCGCTGCATCTTTCAAATCTGTCGGTTTCATTACAGAAGACATTCACCAGTATCTGTGGAGTTTTCTTCCCTCTGCGGCAGCAGCAATACGTTTCGCAAAGCTTGCAGGTCTGCCACTCTTGTTTTGTATACCTCAGACTTTATAAAACCAACGCAAAGAAATCTAGAGCGTCAAATCCGGGGATGTTGCCGTCCGCACATGGCCTGCTTCCACGACGCCCATTCCAGTGATTTGGAAAACGTTCATTGAAGTAAGTTCGAACGATGTTTGAATAATGACAAGGAGATCCATCTTGTTGAAACACAACCGTGTTGAGAATGCCATCTGAAAGAATTTGGGGGCTCTTAGAATTGCTGAAGCATGTCAAGATAACCTGGTGCTGTCATTATAGCTTCTGTAAAGAAAAAGGGCTGCATCGGTTAAAATAACCCCACAGATGCTGGTGAATGTCTTCCGTAGTGCAGCTGACAGATTTGAGACTTGCAGAGACACTGATGGTGCTCATGCCGAAGCTAATACCTGAATTTAATATACCGAGTGTCCCAAAAGTCAGTTTCCCGAAGGAAATGCTCTCCTAAGGTGAGTCTACTACAAAGAAAAAAAACTTGTTTCATAAATATATTTACAAAAAATAAGAAAACAAAGAAAAAAAATTCTGAAACATATTCACAAAACATGAGAATAGTTCTGGTTACAATAACTGTTCAAAATGTCGTCCATGTTGTTCGATGCACATCTTGTATCTGTGAACGGTTGACCGGCAAATTGCTTTACATAGTTCCTTATCATTGCTTAAGAGCTGGAATTCTTCACAAATATAGTCTTTAAGGTCCTGAAGACGTGCTGGCTTTTTGCTGTAAAAAAAATTGCCATAATGTTTAGAATAATCATCAGGAGAAAACATTTTCCTTGGTAAACTGACTTTTGGGACACCTTATATATATATTGTACAGTATATATTTGGTTATGCTCTTCTTCTGCAAAATAGATTGGGAATTTTGCGCCACCCTGTATATATATTTCTTTAGTGTTTCATGGAAATCAATTTCTGAACGTGTCTCCATTGCATAAATATTGTAAAGTTAATTAAGATAAACACATTCGTTGAAAGAACAAAACTAAAGTCTAGAAATAATAATCGTAAAGTAAACGGCCTTTTATAAGTGTCGTTTGCATTGGTGCAAACTCAATCAAATATTTAAGTAATTTGGTGAAGTTGAGTATTCAACAAAATCTATTATTTTTTCCAAATTACAGTATGAATATTAATTGCCCGAGCGAGGATTTTATGATTTCATTCCGTTCGGGTTTTATTAATGGATAGTTTCGGTTCAACACGAAGCGAAATATCATCTTTTCAGACTAACGTTTTTACGTTCAGCCGGTCTCCTTTTTATACTGGCTAGCCCATGTTTATATTCAGTGTGAGAAACCTCCCAGACATGACCGAGAAACTGTTAATTAAAGACTTTTTTTTTTTTTTTTTTTTTTTGTCGTCGAGTCTGTAAACAGAATTTAATTTCGGGTTTTAATAATTTTTCTAATAACTTCCGAAGTTTCACGCACAAGTTACTTCGTATTAGTGATAACGTCTATCCATATTTCACGAAGTTGCTAGTTTCTACTACTCGTATATATATATATTTTAGGCATTACTAATTGTTTTTTGCATTCACGTATGTTAATGATTATGTATATATATATATATATATATATATATATATATACGGTGTATATATAATATATATATAAATATATATATATATATATATATATCAACACACGTGTATATATATATATGACGATTCAAAATAATGTAGACATATTTTTAAATTATTTATTTTGAACACTAATTATGATTACGTTCAATAAACAAAAACTATTATGTACATATGTACATAATAAATATTTAAAATGTCTACCATTTACTGGCAAACATGGGGCGAAACGTCTCAAAACAGATCGATACACAGTAGTATTCATATTAGAGATTCTGCACACTCTCCAAACAATCTTTTCCCGTAAGTGTTGCAGGAACGGTAGAGGGTTAGTACCATAAACTTTGTCGTTCAGATACCCCCCCCCCCACAGATATAGATACAGTTTAGAATGGCCCAACAATGCCAAGGGAAGAAAACCGAAGCCACATCGTAGGGCCTGGCAGATTAATATGATTCTCTACATAAATGTTTGGGTTTTGCACTTCCCAAAACACACAGTTGTGACGATTTATATGACTATTCAGTTTGAAAGTAATTTCATCAGATCAAATTATTCTCTCCTCAAAT
Organism: Bathynomus jamesi; assembly: GCA_023014485.1. Taxonomy (NCBI): domain Eukaryota; kingdom Metazoa; phylum Arthropoda; class Malacostraca; order Isopoda; family Cirolanidae; genus Bathynomus; species Bathynomus jamesi. Next base: position 118,045 of record JAJOZX010005305.1, read on the forward strand.
TCACAATCTTCATTACTCAGCAATGAACCACTCGCAGAACTCTGCTCTTCTATCATGATCATCCTCGTTAAGAGCATGCAAAAGACTAGGTATGTATGGTTTCCATTTTAATTCTTTTAAAATACGATGAACTGTTCGTTTACTGATTCCTGATTCATATGCGCAGCGCCTTGTTGACGTTTTTGGAGATAGCTGGTAGGTGTTATTACAGTTTTCACATTTTTTTCACTTTGAGCTGTCCGTTTTCTTCTGCACTTTATTTTATATATTTCGAACAGTTTCATGTTCTTCAAATTTATCACGGATGCGACTAATTGTTGTACGAGTGGGAGCTGCTGTTCCATATTCTCGTATCCAGACACGCTGTACTTCCTGTACAATGTACATTTTCATACTTCGAGTACAACTTCAAAATCTCCTTCTTCTGTTCGAAAGTCAGCCGTGTATCCGACATGTTAAAGATGACTTAGTCTATGCATCTCCTAATGCAAAACAATTGTAATATTGTATAAATTTTTAAATAATACTTTATGCTAGCAAATACATCATCATCATTAAACCATAAATGCAATTAGTATCTAAAATTAATAATTTCAAAACGTGTCTACATTATTTTGAATTACCTTATATATATATATATATATATATATATATATATATATATATATATATATATACAAATACACACACACACACAAACACACACACACACACAGGGTGTTTCAGGTCGACCTAGAAATATGGAAATTGGCGGAATTTGTAGTTTGTATTTGGTATTTGATATTTGATATTTTAATATTTTAGTATTTCTAGGGTCGACCTGAAACACTGCATATCGGTTAAATTGTTTAGAACTATATAAGTCATTGTGCTTCAAAGGCTGAAGCACTAAACCAGCAGTTTTCCTGTCTGCTTAAGTGGAAAAATTTGCATTAAAACTCCTTTACTACTTTTCATTAAATAACTTCGAGGAAATTCATATGAGAAGCATTCTCATTTAATCTTTTCAAAAGACCATAAACTATCCAATTTTGGATGGAAATAAGGCGCCCATTGTCGGATGCATTCCATGACAGCGAGCAGCTAACTTTACTGAGAAAATCCTTTTAAGTTGCCGTTTAACGGTTAAAATGCGTATGTTGTACGCGGAATATAGATTAAATGTTTGTTTCCAGCAATATTTCATGTTCAGTGTAAGGCCATTAAGGCAGTAAACGTTTCAAAGATGGCTGTTCTCACTCCTCGTGATTTTTTTTTCTTTTTCTTTATTGCAAATGAAATTTGTAAATTATTTTACATTTTGAAAATTTACCTGAATTCATTACTTAAATAGTAACAACTTCGGATCACTTGAAGATCAGGGCCCCCAGCCTTCTTTAGTTAGCTTTATAAGCTAACTAACGAAAATATCACGACCTACCTAACCAATCATCAAGGGCGTACAGATGACCTAACGATTGGTTAGGTTAGATTGTGATATTTTCGTTAGTTAGCCTTATAAGGCTAACTAAAGAAGGCTGGGGGCCCTGATCTTCAGGTGATCCACAACTTCATTAATTATCATCTACTTATAATGATGTTACATTTAAAGGTCTGCATATTATAAAACTATGAAGCGTAATAAGCTATTGTTCTTCATAAAATTTTCCACGTAGAAAGATTTTCATCGTTCCAAAAGATTCATTAAAAATATTTTCATTTTATAATGTACCATTAATTTGTGCCAAAAAGTTTTCTTTAGAAATGGAAAGAAACAAAACTATCGTTATCGATGCTTGGTTTTACAGGATTATTTTATTTCACAAAGTAGTTTCTGGCAACGTGGATAATGTAACCTATAATTTAGATTAATTTGATGAAACTTGAAGTCGAGGCCAATTAGTGTATTTGCTAGGTTTGAGTGGTCGTGTGTGAGCGAATGAAAGGTAAATATTAACCCTTCCTCTCAGATGGGTGTTCCTATAAATTAGAGTAAATAAACTACACGATATGCAACAAAGGATTACATAACACAAAACTAAGAAAAAAACAAATTGTGAAATTGAGAAATTGAGAATAAATGAGACGAATGTAGCAAACAAATAAACTGAAAATGAGAATAAGTAAAAAGAGGAGGCCTAAAAAAATTATAAGTGAGGGAGGAGACCAGCCTCGTCAACAAACCTTGAAAACTCCACAACCTGAGTGGCACACCGCTCCTCAGAGTGTTAAAGAGGGGATTTTATGCCATCATCCCCATGGTATTTCGAGACCAATAAGTATCGCACCCGACCAATAAGTATAGCACGCGACCAATAACTCGACCAATAAGTACCGCACAGTCAAACAAACAGTACAGACCTATCCATAAAAAGCTCGTGGTTAAGGTGGGTATGACTAAGTGGAAAGCGGCAAGGGTAAGGGCAGCTTCTCACTGTAAGCACATACAAGGGTAATTCCAGGGACAGATGCAGCCCAGCCGCGACATACACATCTTTCTAGTACCAATAATGGAATACCAACGCCCCTGTCAGACGACGCAGACTGCTGCCCAAATTCCTAGGAGAAAGTCCCAAGGTTGGGGTTGGGATGCAGTAGACTTTGCGGTCTCATCTGCGCGTTCTTGTTACCCCGAACAGCAACGTGAGGCGGTAGTCAGCAAGAGACGACTTATGTCCATGAAACCAAATTTTTAAAAGGAGACACTTTACAATATCTAAACCTAGGGGGAAAAGATAAGTAAAAGATTATAGAGCCTGAACATGCTCTTGGAATCGCTAGGAATGCAAATAAGAACAAGAGATTCGGGAAAAGTAAAAGTTAACTGAAGGCTAATAAAAGCGGAAAGCTATTGAAATAAAAATAGTTTCCGTGGCAGGTAGGCTGTCATTACGAGTAAAATCAGGGAAGACGGCAGCATATCCGACGACATCATCAGACTCGGTACCATCAGTAAAACTTTGAACATAGACCTCATGGAGGGAAGAATACTCAAAGAAAAAAAAAAGGGCGAAGTCCATCAACATGGGTATCAGACATGCTCCCCAAAACGGTGGTGAAAGGAAGTCTGCGGCAGTTTCTACAGCGGAACCAAAGGAAATGACAGGTAGAACCGGTAAATGGGCAAACTAAAACTCACCCACATAAAGAGTGAGACTGGTAACTGAAAGCCTGGGTAGTTCAAGGGTGACGCTCGAATACAAACTGTCGGCGAATACAAACTGTCGGCGCAAGGATCAAGAAAGATTAGAATTTCATATCGGCAAAATATAAAAATGCCTCTTATTTTAATAACTTATTTTTTATCTTAACTTAAGGTAAAAAAGTTACTATTACTATCATCATCATCATCATAGAAGATTAATTGCGAAGGTTAAAGTGCAAGGGATACGCAGTCAGGTAGCTAACTGCTAAGAGGAATGGCTTTGTGCCAGAAAACAGAGGGTCGTTGTTAATGGTAGGGAATCGTGTTGGCTGGATGTAGGTAGCGGTGTCCCTCAGGGTTTAGTGTTAGGCCCATTGCTATTCATAATCTACATTAACGACATAGATGTTGGCTTGACGAGTAACGTGTCAAAATTCGCGGACGATACTAAAATAGGCGGTAAAGTCCTTAACGTGGACGATAGAAATTGGCTCCAAGACGATGTAAATAGGATTATGGAGTGGACGGACAAATGGCAGATGCAATTTAACGTAGACAAATGTAAAGTTTTGCATATAGGTTTACGTACCAATAATTACACGTACACAATGGACGATAGACAGTTAGCGAGCATTGACGAGGAAGTAGATTTAGGCGTACGCGTATCTAAGGATTTAAAAGTTAGGAACCAGTGCCTGGAGTCTTGCGCTAAAGCTAATAGGATGTTAGGCTTCATAGCGCGTAATTTCGAATTTAAATCGAAGAATATTATATTGCCCCTTTACAAGTCCCTAGTCAGGCCTCATTTAGAATATGCCGTTCAGTTTTGGTGCCCGTATTTGCATGAGGATATTGATAGGTTGGAAAGGGTTCAGCGACGCGCCACGAAACTAATTCCGTCACTACGCAAAAAGTCTTACGAAGATAGGATTAAAGAGTTAGACATGCATTCACTCGAAACTAGGAGATTAAGGGGAAGGAGCTTATTGAAGTTTTCAAAATCGTTAATAAAATCGAGAACGTAAATTTTGACAAATTGTTTATTTTCGACAATAGCAATACTCGTAATAACGGATTTAAATTACGTGGCAGACGTTTCATTACTTCTTCTTCTTCCGCAGCTTATTATCCCATCTTTACATGGGGTCGCTGTTTTTGGTTCGTCTTCTCCACTCTCCTCTGTCGTATACCGCTTCCTCCTCCAAGTCCTTCTCCCTGATGTCCGCCACCACACAGTCCCTCCATCTCGTCTTCGGTCTTCCTCTTCTTCTCCGTCCCGGCAACTCCATCTCCAGCACTCTGCGCCCCACATACTCCTCCTCTCTTCTCCTGACGTGTCCATACCACCTCAGCCTGGCCTCCTGCACCTTCTTAGATGCTTCCGCCACCTTCACTGTTCCCCTTATATGTTCATTTCTGACCCTATCCCCCTCGTCACTCCACACATCCATCTCAACATCTTCATTTCAGCCACATCGATTTTTCTTTCATTGCTCTTCTTCATTGGCACAGTCTCCATTCCATACAACATTGCCGGCCTCACCACTGTTTTGAATACCTTTCCCTTCAGTTTCACTGGGTCCCTCTTATCACAGAGCACCCTGATACGTCCCTCCAGTTCTTCCACCCCGACTGTATTCTACAGTTTATCTCTCTCTCTGCTCTCCCCTCTCGGCATCCACTGTTGACCCCAAGTATTTAAAATACTCCACCGTCTTAACACGCTCTCCACTCAATGTCACTTCCCCTCCTCGGTCCTGCTGCACATCACATCTCATATATTCGGTCTTCTTTCGGCTAATTCTCATCCCCCTACTTTCCAACGCCTCTCTCCAATTTTCCAACTGCTGCTCCACCTCCTCTTTTGTCTCCCCACTCAACACAACATCGTCTGCATACATCATGCACCACGGCGCCTCCCCTCTAATCCTGTCCGTCAACACATCGAATACCACATTGAAAAAGGAAGGGGCTCAAAGCTGATCCTTGGTGCAGACCAACTTCCACCCCAAAGCTCTCTGACACACCCACACTACTCCTCACCTTAGTTGTTACTCCCCTATACATTCCCTTGATCAGTTTAACATACTTCTCCGGTACCATCTTTTCCCTTAAGCATCTCCAAACTTCCTGCCGTGGTATCCTATCATATGCCTTCTCCAAGTCAATAAAAACCATGTGCAACGCCTTCTGCCCCTCTCTGTACCTCTCTGCCAACTGTTTCAATGCAAAAACTGCATCTGTCGTTCTCCTTCCCGGCATAAATCCAAACTGTTCCACTGGCACTTCCGCTTCGTCTCTCAACCTACTCTCCACTATTCGCTCCCATATCTTCATTGTATGTGATATTAGCTTGATCCCTCTATAATTCGTGCAATCTTGTACATCTCCCTTCTCTTTGAATATAGGCACTATGATGCTGGTCCGCCACTCATCCGGAATCACCTCCTGGTCAAACAATCTGCATTAGATCCCACACCAGATCCACCCCCTCATCTCCCAGTGCCTTCCATGCCTCAGCTGGTATCTCGTCTGGGCCAGTCGCTTTGTTATTTTTCATCCTATTCAGAGCACGACTCACTTCCATCCTCCCCACTTGTTCTGTCATAGCTACATTTGGTAATCCATCCTCATAGAAAGATCTTGGGTTTTCTTATTTAATAATTCCTCAAAATATTCCTTCCATCTATCCTTTATCTCTTCATCTCTTTGCAGCACCGCCCCCTCCCTTCCCTTAATTTGTTTTACCTGTGTAAAGTCTTTTGTCGCTCTATTTCTGCTCTTAGCCAATCTGTATATCTTCTTTTGTCCTTCACGATCCTCTAAATCCTCATACATCTGCCGATATGCCTCCGCCTTTGCTCTCGCCACTGCGCTCTTTGCCTGTTTCTTTGCTTCTTTATATACCACCTTACACTCTTCACTCCTCGATTCTTCCCATAACTTCTTAGTTTCTCTCTTACTTCGTAGTGTTTTTGGATCTCATCACTCCACCACCATCCTTCCTTATCTTCCCACACTTTACCTGATGTTTCCCCCAATATGTCTCTACCTGCCGTTCTCATGACATTCGCATTGTGTACCCACCAATCCTGTACATTCTGTTCATCAACATGGATTTCACTCACTCTCTCTCTAAATTCCCGTTTCTTCCCCTCCTCTCTCAGTTTGTACCACCTAATTCTCCTCACTGTTGTTCCTCGGGTCTTTCTTCCTCTTTTCAACATCACATCCATGACTACCAACCGGTGTTGTGGCGTCACATGGTCTCCTGGAATAACTTTGCAGTCCCTCACCTCGGCCAATTGCGCCCTCCTATACAGTATGAAATCAATTTGCGATGTTCTGCCTCCACTCTTGTACGTAATAACATGCTCCTCCCTCTTTCTGAAAAACGTATTTACAATCGCTAGATCAAACGATACAGCCATATCCAACACTCTCTCACCGTCCACGTTTGCCTCTCCATAGCCATGACCACCGTGCACTCTGATCACTCCATCGTTATGATCACCAACGTGTCCATTCATATTCCCGCCCAACACCACTCGTTCGTCCTCGGCAATACTCTCCATTTCTTCCTCCAATAACCTCCAGAACGCTTCCTTAACGTCGTCCGGACATCCACTTTGGGGCGCGTATGCACTGATTATATTGAGTACATGTTCCCCATAATTCATTCACAAAGTCACCAGCCTATCTCCTCTTCGCTTTACTTCCACTATGCTATCCTTCAATTCCTTCGCCAATACAATACCCACACCATTCCTTCCCTCAACCGACACCCCACTGTAGAACAATTTATATCCCTCACTGAGTTATCTTGCTTTGTTCCCCTTCCAGCGTGTTTCTTGTACACACAACACCCCAACTCTCCTCTTCTTCATCAACTCCACAATCTCTCTTCCTCTGCCAGTCATGCTTCCAACATTCAGCGTCGCAATTCTCAGGTCCACCCGAGCAGACGTTTCATTACTAACATCGCTTAAAACTTCTTTACGTTTAAAGTAATTGATAAATGGAATAATTTTCCCGCGGCCGTCGTGAACTCTACCAGCGTTAATATGTTTAAAAACCGTTTAGATAGGCATTTTAAAAATATTAACATCTTCTAAAATAATAAAACAATTAGCAACAGGAGCTCTGGGGGTGATAGTCGAGGTTTGAGTCTGTTGACGATTGATGCCAGCTTGTGACATGCCAGCGTGTGATATGCCAGCGTGTGATATGCCAGCGATAAATTTATATTATTAAAAAAAAATAGACTAACACAAACTTAGATGTATCTCGTAGCGCAAACTGATCCACTTTTTGTTATACTCTTCATACTTTTTTTCTTTTCTCATCCCCTCTTTACTTGCATGTCTGTAGTTTGCATGGTATGACAGTGTTTCTTTGAGTTAAGACTGTGTTTGCATGGTTTGTAAGCGTTCTTATTTTACTTCTTTTTATCTTTCACCCCTTTCGTATTCTCTTCGACGACTATTTTTCCGACTTGTCGGCAGTGGCTGGCGGATGATGATGGTGAGTCTTTCTCGCTCTTTTTCTGAATGAATGTTAACCCATGAATGATAGGTTTTGCTACTTAATTAACCCCTTATTCTCTTCTTTTAACTCCCTATTCTCTTCTTTTAACCCCCTATTCTCTTCTTTTAACCCCCTACTCTCTTCTTTCTCTCGGGCTAACCTTAGAGTGGATCTTAGGGTCTTTCTTTGCCTTAGCTTCTGCAGATCTGTAGATCATCATCAATAGTTTAATAGACTGCATCTTTATATATTTTTATTCCAAATCACGTTTTACCTTTTCTTCCGATTTTCAGCATTTCTTAATTCCGTTTATCACCTGTGTTCGCACTTTCCTTCTGATCTGATCTTTTCTTTACCCTCTCCTTTCAATTTGTTTGTTTTATCACCCCATCCATCACTCACTGTTTGTAATTAATGATGATGATGATGATAAGCTTTATTGGCAGGGTATAAATCCCATTAAATGGTACAATATTGTTGAAGGTAATAAATGATAAGATAAATCAAACAATAATAAATTTAGAAACTAAAAATTCGGACTAAAAGTGAAATAAAAATAAGACCCTTATTGAAACAAGTAATAATAAAAACTACCCACAAATAAGAATACCAAAAGAAAATAAATTGGAAATAAAAATACAGAGTACATGTACCGACAATACCAACATAAATATGGTAATGCATTAATCAGAGCCGGCCTTAGCCAAAATGGCGCCATATATATGCCACAAAGATCGTATTCATACAATCGATAATTTTTACGAGGGACTTTTGGCGCCCCCAGGGCAGTTGCGCCAAGGGCGGTCGCCCCGTTCGCCCGCCCCTAGGGCCGGCTCTGAATTGATAATGATGATAATGATAATGACAATGATAATGTTTATTAGCAGGAGACAGATCCCATAAAAAAAGGTATCCATCAAAGTAATCAACGATACAACTAATTAAACAATACATTTAATTAAACAATAAATTTATAAACAAAAAAGGACTCCGGTAATAAAGAATTACCAATTATTATCATTATTATAAATAATAATGAAAAGAAATAATAAAATTAATAATAATAATTTCCCGAAAGTAGTAGGCCCCTACGTACTAAGAAGAAGAAAAAATAACAGTACTGATGAACAGCTTGGACAACTGGATTATCTGAGTTTTCAATTTTTCGCATTAGACTGTATTGAAGATGGCTTCTTACCGTTACTACTATTAGAATCTCCTTCATATTGTACTTTCAGAATGGATTTCTAGAAACTGCAATTGCACGTTGAATATCTGTATAATAATACAAATTCTAATACTTGATTCCAACAACCTTTTATTAGTAATTAAATGCTTTTCGATATGTGCCTACTCAGTAATAATATTAATTTTCCCTGATAAACGCTTGAGGAGAGAGGAGGCGCAAAAATGGACAGGCTCAGTAAGTGGGGATGCTATTAGAAAAGTTTGCGCACCCTTGATTTTGAAGACACATACTGTAATAGAAGCCCAAAATGTTCCGTAGCCAAACGAATAAGGCATCATATAGACCGCCTCCAGAATCCAAAGCCAAACGGGTGTTGCAATGGAATATGACTAGGGTGTCCAGATTTGTGCTTGGAAAAACTGGGACAGGGGCGGATCTATGCCCTATAGCCTATAAGCTTATTTTGAAAACACTTTTTAACAGAGTAAATAAACACTAAATATAATAATACACACCTTATAGTTTCACATTCTCATGGTATATAATTAATAACTTAAAATACGGAAAACTGGGACGTATGGACACCCTAATTTTTATATACCTCGCAGCCATAGTCAAACTTCAATCGAACCGGCAACCGATACAAGCAGAGAATGGCGGTATAATCAGCAGCCAAGGAGTGTAAGCGAAAACCTGCTGAGAATAAATTATTATTATTACTATTATTATTATTAATTAATACATTAATTAATTACATACATACTGTAGCTCATCTAACGTATGTGACTCTATATTGTACGTGTGTCCAACATATAAATCACACGCGATCTCTTCTTTACACAAAGGAAGCCGGTGGAAACCTATAAGAAATTTAATATATTTACAATGAGAATTTAATTAGTGTTTACAATATTATAAAAGGAGGTTTCCAATATCCAAAGATTAATTAATAAACACATGATGGAAACAACGAACAATAAGCTCTTCCAGAGATTAAGTGAATATATATATATATATATACACACACACAGAGTGTCTGAAAAGTCACTCTCTATTCTTAAATTCTTATTGCTCCTAAACGAAAAGGGATACGAAAACATTTCTTTAACTGAAATGAAGCTTATATATTACCGTTTACTTTATTACAAAATTGAAAAGCTTTAATATAAAGTTAAAGTTCAACGTAGGCTCCAACATTGTCCACACACTTCTGTAACCTGCGTGAGAAAATGCTGGAGAATTGCTCTTCATGCAAGATAAGGCTCCATCACATTTGGCATTAATTGTTCGTGCCTGGTTAGATAACACGGGAACAAATTTTAACTTTTTTTTGTTTCTTTGACGTGAACAGGTCGGTCTTATAGGATTTTTTCCGCTGATTCCGAATATAGCCATAGAATTTCTCTATCACCCAAGGTTACTGAGAAATTTGTATTTTAATATTTATTCAAAAAGTGTATAAAAGTTAGTAAAAATACTTCATAAAAATTATATTAGTGGCAGATTGGCATTTAAAATATTCTTCTTAAAACTTCTTTGTCACTGATTTTTTCTTGTAGTTTTCATTAGGAGCTTCTCGCATCAATGTCCAGCAGTAATCAGCTAACATTGCCGGATCCCACCTCCCTTGGTAGCGTTTCTCCATAGTAGCTATATCTTGGTGGAACCTTTCTCCATGCTCAGGGAAGAAATCTAAATGGGAGTGCAAGAAATGGATTTTTAGTGACATATTACATCCCAATAACCTATATGCTTCATTCATGTCCTGCACTATTTTTTCATAGTTAGAGGCTTTGATGTTCCCTAGAAAATGTGACAACATTCTTCATGGCCTCCCATGCCACTTTTTCTTTTCCTCTCAAGGCATCATCAAACTTTTGATCTTTCATGAGCTCTCTGATTTGGGGACCAACAAAGATCCCTTCTTTTATCTTTGCATCGCTAAGTCGTGAAAACTTTTTCTTCAAATATTTGAATGCCTCATCTGCCTTGTTCATTGCTTTGACAAAATTTTTCATGATGCCAAGTTTGATGTGAAGTGGCGGTAAGTATATTTTCTTGGGGTCAACTAAGGGTTCATGAGACACATTCTTCAGTCCTGGGATACATTTTTGACGAAGTGGCCAATCCTTTACAAAATAATGCGAATCTCTGGCTCTGCTGTCCCATTCACAAAGGAAACAGCAAAACTTCGTATAACCGAGCTGCATTCCCAGAAGAAGCGCGACGACTTTTAAATCCCCACATATATACCAACGAAACTGGTCATAATTAATCTGCTGAAGGATGAGTTTCATATTTTCGTAAGATTCCTTCATGTGGACAGCGTGCCCTACAGGAATGGAAGGGTATTTATTTCCATTGTGAAGTAGTACAACCTTGAGGCTTAGCTTCGAAGAGTCAATAAATAAACGCCAATCTTCAGATTTGTGCTCATGACCGAGAGCTAACAGCGGTCCATTTACATTATTACAGTAGCATAAACCACCTGATGAGGAGAAATACTGCATCAGATCTTTTTGGCGAGTGCGGAACGCCGATATGCTTGTATCTTTTGCCAGCAAATTCCATTCACGTAACCTGGAGCCCAATAATTCCGCTTTCTTTTTCGGAAGGTCCAAATCTCTCTCGAGATCATTCAGCATAACCTGCGTTATCATACGTGGTTTATTTGATTCAGGTTGCTAAAAGTCTGTATCTTTAGTGTCATCAATTTCCATTGGTTCAAATTCAGACTCTTCATCCAGTGTCCATGACTTTGGGTGAGTTGGAATTGGGTTATCATAGTCATGTAGTACTGGTCTCATGGCAGATGCAAGATTTGGGTATTGAATTTTATGTTTATTTTTGGCAGAGAATCCTGAAACGTTAGTCATACAAAAATAGCAATCCGTTAGGTGATCATTGGGCTCTCTCCAAATCATTGGTATGGCAAATGGCATAGATTTGCGGGTACCTTTAATCCAACCCCTAAGAGTGACGGCACAGGAAATGCATGAGATATGAGGTGCCCAGATTTGTCTTGGTCGCCTACCTTACATCCAAAATAAAGTTCGTAAGCCTTCTTCACGAGTGGGGTCATCGTCTTCCTCTGTGCCATTATGGTCAGTTCTCCACATACGTAGCAAAATATATCTCTGGGATTAATACAGTTTCGATTCATGCTGGCGGAAAATTATTGAAATCACGGAAAACTTTTTGGAATGAAAAACCAATTTTTTCTACTATGAAAAATTTTAAAATTGGAGCAAAACTTGAAAAAAATTTCTTTCTTTTTATTAAAAATCTGTTTGTTTAAATAGCTATATTTTTTTAATGCAAAAAATACTATTAAATATAGTTAACCTGGAAAAAAAAGAAATTAAAATTAAATTAGTAAACTTAATTTTAACTAATATTTTGGGAAAACTCTGAGTAAATGGAAATATTATTTTCTCGAAAACTGTGGGTGATAGAAAACTTCTGAAACCATATTTGAAATCAGCATCAAAGGTTCTATAAGAAACACCAATTAGTTTTCAAGAAACAAAAATGTTGTTCCCTAGTGATAATCACTTCTCCGGACGGTGATTTAGTCGTCGAGGGCCAACGAAATAGCCTGCTCGAGGTCCTCCCGATTTAACACCATGCGACTTCTTTCTGTGGGGTTGGACCAAAGAAGAAATGTACAAATAAACACCAAGGACCATTGATGAACTTGAAAACAAAATTCGTGATGTTCTTGGTAATGTACCACGTGACTTCTTGAGAAAATCTGTTGAAAATGTACTGTTAAGTTACAGAAGTGTGTGGACAGTGCTGGAGCCTACGTTGAACTTTAATTTTGTATTAAAGCTTTTCAATTTTGTAATAAAGTAAACGGTAATAAATAAGCCTCATTTCAGTTAGAGAAATGTTTTTATATCCCTTTTCGTTTAGGAGCAATAAGAATTTAAAAATAGGGAGTGACTTTTCAGACACCCTGTATAATATATATACAGTATATATATATATATATATAATATATATGCACTAAAATCACAAAATAACACGTGACATTATTAATAAGCAAACAACCACAGGGAAAAGGAAACACAAAGTCCGAGCGCTTTCGTGATATATTCACATTATCAAGGAGGAACAGAAAATAGGTGTTCCTCCTTGATAATGTGAATATATCACGAAAGCGCTCGGACTTTGTGTTTCCTTTTCCCTGTGGTTGTTTGCTTATATATATATATATATATAATATATATAGTGTGTGTATGTGTGTGTGTGTGTGTGTATGTGTGTGTGTGTGTGTATGTGTGTGTGTGTGTTTGTAATATGTTGGTTAGAAAACATTTGTGGTTTGGGCCTACTTCTTGTTACCGAACTTAGGCCCATGCAGTTCAGCAGTAGGGACGTCGTGTGTATAGTCAAAACTAAAACAACTTTTACGATGGTATTTCTTTGATAATATGGCAGAGAACATTTTCGTGCATATATCACTGTATAAAATAGATGTGTTCTTCAGTAATATTCATTTTTTTACTGTACGTGTTGTGATCGTACAAGCTGATGACAACCTTGTCTGGAGGTTGTAGTAAGCAGCATGATCTTTCGCTTGCTAGAAGGTTTGTAAAAGTTTTGAGATTTGGAACATATTTACCGTCTTAATTTCATGAAAGAAAACCCGTTTATCTATCAAAGACTGATATGGGTCCAAAACTCAAAGCCAAGAGGAAGAGGTCTGCATGAACAAAACCAAAAACTTTGGATTAGAGTATTCAGTAGAACCATTGGCCTATATAAGCCTAGAGAACCTGAATTTAAAGTAGGACCCTTTGCCCTTCAAAAAGATCTATTACCACGCTCCCTGTATCATCAAAATTATAAAAATAATAATTGTAAAATGAAGGCAGAGACAAAAGAAGGACGCCTACAGGCCTAGTAGTCACGCCAGTAGTCACGAACCAAGGCTCATGTGAAGGTAGGGGAATACCCTCATTCTTATCCAAAACCTGATTAATTTGGATAAAAATAATTATACTGATTTATAATTATGAATAAAGGTGTTATTCTTTGAGAATTATCTGTTAGGGGGACAACAATAACAACAATAATAATAATAATAATATGAATAAATAAAATACTGATACTGATTCAAAATTATTATAAATAAGATCGTTATTCTTTTAGAATTATTTGTTACGTGAATTCAGAATATTTCCAAATATTTAAGATCATCTCTTTTAATTTCGACAGTCCTAGTCAAGGTGAGGAGCTTGACTATTCTCAGTTCTTCCCAACTTCCTCACTTCATTTGTTTACAAGTTATTAGAAAATCTTTCAAAGGAAATTTTTTATTATTTGAAGATTTTTCTATCAAAGAAATTCCACTATTGAAAATTAAAAGGATATATTTTATAGTAAAATACTGTCTCAATAGAGTATTGTTTTCATCATTATACAGGGTGTCCCATAAGTCCGGCATCATAGGAGAAATTCATATTTTTCTATTTCTACAAACCATAATTCATATTTTTCTTATGCTCGGGATGCCAATTTCCCGTCCACCATTCTGTTCAGTGACGAGGCTGTTTTTTATGGAAATGGTGAGGTAAATCGACAGAACACCCGCTACTGGTCTAAAAACAACCCTCAGTGATATACCTCTTCAAAGGAACAAGGTGCATCTCGGGTGATGGTACGGTGTGGCATTTGGAAGGATCGCATCATAGGCCCCCTCTTTCTCGATGAACATGTCACTGGAGGCACCTACCTACGTATGCTCAAGGAAGAAGCATTTCCCAGTGTCTTGAACGAAGAAGGAAATTTCCCAACATGGTTCCAGCAAGACGGCGCTCCTGCACATTACAGCACCCAAGTAAGGGAATACCTGTACCAACAATTTCCTGGTTATTGGATAGGACGTCGAGGGCCTGTGGAATGGCCAGCTAGAAGCTCGGATCTCACGCCACTAGATTTTTATCTCTGGGGCCACTTGAAAGCGCTGGTATACGCAGAGAAAATTAGGAGTGTTGAACATTTGCGGCAGCGCATTATTGGGGCATGTAACACCATTACTCCTGACATCATTCACCGTGTGCTTGCTGACTGGGTATCACGTCTGAATTTGTGTATTGAAAACAATGGTGGACATATTGAGCACGTTCTGTAAATAAAAGCTTTTGTTTTGCCTTTTTTATTATTTTTCCTATGATGCCGGACTTATGGGACACCCTGTATATATATATATATATATATTATATATATATATATATATATATATATATATATGGTCCCTAATCAGCCATGCGTAGCTGGTTACGAGGGTAGGAGAGTGGAAACCAACTCTCTCTTCCAGCAAATCCCACAAATAAGGAGAGATGCCACAGAGGAATCGATCATAGTGGATCCTGAACCGCCCTTCGAAGCCGTCAAGTAAAATAAGTCATATGTACAGAGACATGCAAGAAGTAAATAGACACCCTTAATTTTATGGTAAAATGTATGCATCCAAATTTTTTTGCCATTATTATGATTAATATTCGTTTCCTACATTTCTATCCTTGAAGAAGGACTTATGGCAATATTCTCAAGTGGTCAAATTGAAAAAGACAGCTGCCTGTTCATGGAAGATGGAGCCCCATGCCACACTGCAAAAAAGACGAAAGAATGGGAGGAGCGAAATGGTATCAAACGACTTCCTTGGCCGAGTCAGTCCCCTGACATGAACCCCATAGAACACGTGTGGGCAATACTAGACAAGACTTTACGTAAAAAGTCCCAAAAACCAGCAACACGATCAGAATTGTTGAATCTTTTACGCCACACATGGTTAGAAATACCTCGAGCTACAATTTCAGAACTCATTAATTCTATGCCTAGGCGAGTTGCTGCTCTTAAAGAAGCTAAAGGAATGTCAACAACGTATTAATAGCTAAACCTTAATTGTTCAAAAATTAAAATTTATTGGTACTCTAATTTTCAAATAAAATTGTTACAGCAAAATCTGGGCTGTCTATTTACTTCTTACATGACTCTGTATAGTGGATGGACAACGTTATAATTAGGCTGACCATACGTACCGTTTTGAACGGGACAGTACTACGTCTACCTAAATTTCTGTATAGGTTCTGTCACTGAAGAATAATTGTAAGCTCAATATGTTTATGTACTTACTTTTTCATGAATACAGAATATTACATAACCCCGTCCCTTTTTTGCCATCCCAATGTCCCGTTTTTGTCTCAAGGAAATATGGTCAGCCTAGTTATAATGAAATGTTGCTATTAAATTGCGAGTGGTTGTTAATAGGCAGAGACAACTGATGAAATTATTAATTAGTTTGTAAAGGTCATCAGATATTGTACAACAAAATTCATTGCTAATTTTGCATGTAGAATATGCTTGAACTCCAAAGAAGATCGAGTAAAGCAGACAAGAAATTGTGTTGAACTTGAAGTCTAAAAACCATTATGAGAAAAAAATTCCCAAAATATTTTTCTGAAATAGGGTTAAAAGAACCACGTGTGTGTGGAATCTTGTAAAAGATTTCCGTGTTTATGATAACTTTGCCAGAGATATCATACTGTACATAACGTAATAAAGAGCGTAGCTTCAAATTTCAACTAATTTGTGCACCTCCCAATTTTTAGATCACTAAATTTTGTAGAAGGGACTAAATTATTGAATTCATCAAGCAATTCATCAACATCCAAATTATGAGATCAAAGGCATAAGTTTACAATAGAGGGCAAAATTCTGGTTTTAAAAAAATCCATATATAAATTAATCTTGCCTAACCTCTTCATTTCCTGATGAGGTGTTCAATACACGAAAGGCCTTGGGATCGCTTATGTTTATCTGTGTATATATATATATTATATATATAATATATATATATATATTATATATATATGTATGGGATGAATTTCACAATAAAACACGTGAAATGAATAAATGCTGCAAATCCACAAGGAAAAAGAAAAACGATTCCAAGGCCTTTCGTGTATTCAAAGCTACACCTCGTCAGGGAATGAAGATAAAAGGCGAGATGCCCATAATATATACAATGTACAGGAAAAACAAAACAATTAGCACATACTTAACAAGGGTTAATGAGAGGCAAAAGAAATTTTAACATGATATCGTCAATTTTATACGTCCCCGCACTGTTATTGAAATTGTTTTTAAAATGAATAAATGCACATTCTAGAATATTTCGTTCTATTATATCTCTGTTTTTTAACAAGCGCTTTAGAACTATCCCACTTGATGCTATGGTTACATCTATACATATGGTTAAATAAAGCATTGGAAGTATTAGCTGTTCTACAAGCATATTTATGCTGTTTTACCCTAATATCTAACGTTTTACCGGTTTGGCCTATATATACTGAATTACATTGTGTACATCCGATCGAATACACACAACCAACAACATTATCAGGGCTATTCTTTATTAGGCGTGATTTAACAGTATTATTATACTTAAAGATTACATTAATGCCAATTGCTTTAAGTACAGTTGGAAGGTATTGAAAATTAACATGGTAAGGTAGGCTAAGGAGATTTTTACGCTGAAATTCCTTTACAATTACATTATTATAATACCTATTCTTGGCTTTCTTAAGACAGTTATCTAAAAATGAAATAGGATAACATAACTCTTACGTGCATTTTTATTCTGACCATCATCCTTCGATTAAATCCTCTATTTTCTCTGCTATGTTTCTTCGAGCATTGAGAGTTGTCAGTCCTGAATTTTTAGATTCCGAGTTATGCAATATCATGAATATTGGTACTAAATTATGTTATCCTATTTCATTTTTAGATAACTGTCTTAAGAAAGCCAAGAATAGGTATTATAATAATGTAATTGTAAAGGAATTTCAGCGTAAAAATATCCTTAGCCTACCTTACCATGTTAATTTTCAATACCTTCCAACTGTACTTAAAGCAATTGGCATTAATGTAATCTTTAAGTATAATAATACTGTTAAATCACGCCTAATAAAGAATAGCCCTGATAATAATGTTGGTTGTGTGTATTCGATCGGATGTACACAATGTAACTCAGTATATATAGGCCAAACCGGTAAAACGTTAGATATTAGGGTAAAACAGCATAAATATGCTTGTAGAACAGCTAATACTTCCAATGCTTTATTTAACCATATGTATAGATGTAACCATAGCATCAAGTGGGATAGTTCTAAAGCGCTTGTTAAAAACGGAGATATAATAGAACGAAATATTCTAGAATGTGCATTTATTCATTTTAAAAACAATTTCACTAACGGTGCGGGGACGTATAAAATTGACGATATCATGTTAAAATTTCTTTTGCCTCTCATTAACCCTTGTTAAGTATGTGCTAATTGTTTTGTTTTTCCTGTACATTGTATATATTTATGGGCATCTCGCCTTTTATCTTCATTCCCTGACGAGGTGTAGCTTTGAATACACGAAAGGCCTTGGAATCGTTTTTCTTTTTCCTTGTGGATTTGCAGCATATATATATATATATATATATATATATATATATGATGGGGCGTGGTTCGAATTCCACGTTAAACTGTAGGTGTAAGGTGGAGTGAAAAGCTTGACCTTCGTCAGAATGAACAATTCGGGCGGAAGTTAACCAGAGGTTATACAGTATCTCGTTCTACCTTCTTACCAGCTCTCATTTAAATAAGATTTGTTTATTTTGTTAATAATAAAAAGACGCGAGATAAGTTTCAGTACTTGAATTAAACTGACATCAATATATTTCTAACAAAAAATAAGTGTGTTTAAGAGGAAAGTCAACAAGACTGACCTCCGTGAAGTGAGGAATCATCACACGGAACATCTAAAAGGTATATTAACAGGATGTTATTATCGAGTCATTGTTAACCTTATTTTTTACATTTAAAATGTTGATAAAAAGTATTATTCGAAGCTTAATTGCAATTGTTTAATATTTATTTTGATAACATTTGTTTAATTTAAAATTTAAAAGGAGAATAATGCTAACGTTTATTCTTTAATTTACGAAGTTAATTCAAAATTAATTAAAAAAAATGTTAATTAAAAACTAATTCAGAATTAATTAAAAAATAATGTCTCCTTTTTCACCTGATTTAATTTTTTGAGGCAAATCGCATCAAATGATAAAATGGACGCTACTGTAATTTCCAAGAATAATTTTTATTTTTTTCCAAAAGATGACATAATTGCGTAAAATGTTGGTCCTGGCAATTGGTGTAGGAGCGTGTTGTGATTCCCCTTCCTTTTTTTAATAATATTAGGGTTTAAATTAAGTTCTTATATCCTAGCTCACGTCTTGTGCTTATAAATACAGAGTTTAATAAAGATTCAAAAAAGCACATTTTTTTAGCGATACTATTTTATATCATTCCGAATTTATATATCCTTTAATAACTTTTAATTTTCGAATGTTAATTCCAAGTTGTTCCACTTTTTTTTTAAGGAGAATTAACAAAATTTAACCCGCGCAACGAAGTGAAAGAATGGTAATATATATTTACTCTAAAGTTAACTTTCTGCAATATCTACTTTTAATCATAAATTTGTGTTTTGTTGCTTATCTCCTTGAAAAGAAGATGAGCAAACATATTTCTGTATTTGATTTACACTATCATCAATATATAAATAACGAAAAATAACAGTTTGTATAACATATTAATGGAAATTTCATACTGAATCATCGTTGCACTTAATTTTAATGTCTAAAACTTTGATGAGAAATGTTATTTAATTGGAATTTACCTTGAAATAACATTTCTGATCGTCCTTCCACTTCGCTGACCAAGCTAATTTTTGTTAATTCGCTTTAAAATGAATGGAAGAAAATTGCAAAGTTGTGTTCATTAATAATTATTAATAGGATCTAATAATTATAATAAATGCAAAAAACTTCACTTTTCTACGTGAAGGTCAAAATATGATAATAAAAACCCACTCTAATGGAGAGTGTTTATTTCCACAACAGTTTCGATGCCCACTGGCATGCCAGTAGGCATCGAAACTGTTGTGGAAATAAACTCTGTCTATTAGAGTGGGTTTTTATTATAATAATTATAATAATGATTTCAATGAAAAACTCATTAATGAGTGAGTAATTGGGGTTAAAATAATAAGGCCAAAATATAAGTTAAATAAAACCAGTTCGAAATACAGATGAAGACAATGAAGAGGAACATAACGGAAGTAATCAACGAATGACATGATAATACAATAAGTTTAAAAATGAAGCCAAAGAGAATTACATGAGAAGAAGAAGGCAAGTTTCCTCGCCAAACTTAAAACTCAACTTCCCAAGTAGCAAGCGCCTGAACCGAGCACTGAAGAAAGAGGGTAAGTGCCACACTTCGCACAGTGCTCGGCGAGATGACGCTGTCGTAGGTTTCCAAGACTAGGACATTCAACCAGTAATCAAGGAGACAATACATTCGTCGCAGTAGTGCTGAGGTTCACGCTCCATCAGTATTTCTCAGTTTGGCGGGTATGGACAGTTTGAAACAGGTCGTTAATCTCTGACCTAAATCCAAAGGAGGTACCAGGCATCATTCAGTAGATTCGGAATCGGAGGGGATCTAAAGATTCACGTGACCAAACGGACAGCGGTAGAGGAATACACCTCGTGTATATAAAAAGGTTTCATTCTAAACAACGACCGTTACAGATGGAAAATAATGGTATTGGTCAGCACACGAGATTCTTAAACCAAACCTCCCAGCAGGCGCACTGTATGGAGACATGCAGCCTTGAGTGACCCGAGATGAAGAAGTCAAATCATCCCAAACCACAGCCATTTGTCCTAGGTTTTGAAAAAGTATATAGTTCCGGATAGACCCATACAGCCAACAGAAATCCATGTCAATAGTTTTCTAAGTCGAAAAGAAAATTGCATACAACTTCAATTTTTGTGACCGGTCGAAAGCAATCTCATGATGATACTCGGCCACTGACATCTTAATAAAAATGAGGAAATAGAAAATTGTCCTTAATATGACGTGCCAAAAATGTGAGGTGGAGGAACTGTTACAGTGCACCCATTCTTCAACCTGAAGGAAGGGTACCCACTAGGGCATGGTTAATTAATCATTTTTAAGAAAAAATGATGAATGATGAAATTTTTTAATTAATCAATGATCAACTGATTAAAAAAATTTACAAATTAAATACTTCTGGAAAGAGTAAGAAAAAGCTTTATTGTTTCTCTTGCGTGAGATAAGACTGAAGAAAACATTTTGCTCAAACATTTAGTTTGCTTTAGTTCAAGAAATCGGACATGGGTGGATTAGACAGTATATATGTACATGCAAAAAGGTGCCAAATTCAAATGATACATTACAAAATTTAAAGTAAAATGATGTTGAAATTATGAGGAAAATTAATCATTTCCCATCATTTTCTAAAAAATTTTTTTTTTATTAATTAAAGATTAAATTCGAAACAATGATTACCTGATTAACTGATTAATCAGAACCATGCCCAAGTACCCACCTAAGAAATTACGAAAATTCCCATACAGTATGTCAGTAAACTTCGAATTTTTACTTTAAATTTGAAAATCAATTTCGAAAAATATAATTTTGACATATTTGAAGTTTAAAAATCATGGCTACTCGAGAGCCACCCTTTATCAACAACATCTTCAACATAAAAATAAGCGAAATATAAAAAGATTTAAAAATCTAAGTAGTCAAGCGCTTTAGAGAAAACATACATAATTGCACAAACTTTTGAGAATTTCATATTAACATTCCTAACAAAAGCAAGGAACCTGAAATTTCTCTATACAAAATGAGACAAAGATACTGAAATTTGTTCACCCTTTCAGTGTCATAGATTTCGGATTCTTGTTGACATTATACGTTACTGAACTGGGAATAAATTTAATTTTTCTTCCTGAGGTTAATCAACCATTTTATTGATTATATTTGACTCATAGTTCTCAAGGAATTCCATTTACTCTTTACAAATCTCGTCTTTTGCGAGTAGTATGAAATGAAATTGTCAATATAAACCAATATATTATTTGTAATCGGAGACTTAAAAAGATTTCTTCATTAATAATGAAAACATGAAAGCGGATTTTTTTGGCATTAAAATATGTTTTTCTGCTGTATTTTGTGGTGCTTTGTTGAAATATGACATTCGTTTCAATCGTAAATGATTCTAGTTAGGTTAGGTTTCCTCATATAATTTTCAGTGAGAGCATTTCCGTCAAGAAATACATTGATATTAGAAAAGAACAAAGAACATTATATGAAGAAACCTAACCTAACCTAGAATCATTTGCGACTGAAACGAAGGTCATATTTGAACAAAGCACCACAAAATATATAAAAAAAAACTATTTTTATTTGAAAATGAAAAACCCCATCTATTGGCATGTTTTCAGTATTTAACGAGCTTTTATTTAGATTAATAATAATAATAAAAATAATAATATAATATTTAAGAAGTCATTCACTAAGTTTTAAGAAGTCATTCACTAAGTTTCAAAATAGAGCGTGAAATCATACATCTATATTATATTTAAATACCATAAATATCCCTTTGCAACTTTTTAGAAAACAAAGACAAAAATAAATATTTTAATCGAATCAAAAGAATTCCAGTGTCTGAAAAATAATGAAATGAAGTATAAGAGAATATTTACTAGTTCCGTATCAAACGCCTATGAATAAATTATTGGAAAACGTTCTATATTTGGTCACAAAATTACTTCTCATTTGTATTCCAATACTGTATTCGTTATACTGAACTTAAGAAACATGTAGGACCACAAACCATCTACAAAAGTTAGGAAAATTATAGAGAATTGTGAATAATTAGGGTTTATGCCACCGCCTTTTTATTCAACCCTTTCATGACAACCGGTACAAATTGGTAGCGTTTCAAATACACGCATTCATAACCCTACAAAAAGTTCCGGCCTTAAAGGGTTAAAACAACGATCAACTTTCATTCTGTATTGTCATCATACAGAAAAGACTGATAGGTTATTGTAATTTTGGATGCTCGTATGAGCACAGATATTCTCACTTTAGTATAAACCTTATGCATATATATATATATATATAGTGTATACAGGTTGTCCAGAAAGTCCTGCATGGTTTTTACAATGTCTGAACTTACTAACTCTTACTTCAAATCAAATCTGACTACCACCAAAAGAAGCACGTTTCATTGAATTTTTTTGTACATTTGAATGCAACTTGACGTGATCTGCGATTGTAGCATGGAATATATAAGGCAGTACCATACCTAGAGTTACTAGACGTCCGGCAAAAGGAGGACATATCCTCCTTTTCAATTTCATGTCCTCTGTCCGGCAGGCATTTCAAATCTGTTGATATTGCCCGGATTTTTACTTAGATATGATCCACACTTAAAAATGAGCTTTCCACAAGCTCAAACGACTCATTAATACCTGACATGTCCTCCTTTTGCCGGACGTCTGGTAACCCTAACCCTCCCTCCATCCGTGCTTGGTTCACCATTTCTGGAGTAACGGTTTCATTTGCGGTGCGGATTTGTCCTTTCAAATCACACACATTTTGCTCGTTTGAGACGTAAACAGTAGATGTAAACTGTAAAAGAAAATAATAAAAAAACTGTCCTTCGTGTGGTGATGACTTAATTTATGGTAATGACTAGGAAGTTAAGTGATTTTAAAAACCACCCAGGATTCACTGGACAACACCCACCCACACACACACACACACACGTGTATATATGTGTATATACAGTATATACATATTACACCTTACATCTTTTACATACATTTTTTTTTATCTCCAGATAAAAAAAGGATTCCATTATTTTGAACTTAATGTCAAAGTTTCTGCTTGTTATTCATTTATTCATTGGCTATACACGCGTTTATTAATAAACTATTGCTGATTAATGGATTAATCTTTGTTTGTGAATAAAGAGTAAAGTGAATTTATTGTTTTAAATAGTGCTTTTATCGATACTTGCAGGTAGGATTCTTTCAATTTCTTGCTTAAAAGTACTAAATTTAAGTACTTAAATATACAGGATTGGATAAAGTTAAATATGAAATATCTTTTGTGTGGTATCATATTTCGGTAAAACAAAGAGACACTTCAAATCCCGCATTCACGAACATCTAAGCAAATCGGTTAAAAATAACTACTCCCACAACCACGAACACCCAATTTCCCAATCGAGTGTGTTGGCAAGCACCAGGTCTGACATTAATTAAAAAATGATGGAATCCTCGTTTATCTGCAAATTAAAACCTGAAATTAATAGCAAAGAATCATAAATAGATATATATATATATATATATATATATATATATATATATATAGTTACCTGATGAGATGCCCAGCAACAACTTTGTTCTCGGCTCAACTTTAAGTCTCAAGTTACTTTAAAAATATTCTCGATCTTTATCTTTCAGTTAGAAATTTCTTGACGGATTTCCACCGGCGTAAATAAAGAAACAACCTGTTACTGTGATCAAGTAATTAAGTATGGCAAACTCGACCTGGCCAGTTCATTCGTTGACTAATTGAACTGATCAATCAACCTGAGAGGCTAATTAACTGGACGACTGACTAATTGGATAGGTTTAATTCAGTTGATTCAAGGGATTAATGGAATAAATTCTGTTAAATTTAACTAATGGACTTGGTGTCATTGATAAACTAAAATTAAATGACCAGTGAATAAAATTCTATAAACCCTTATAATTGACTACGTGATTTTAATTCCCAATTTTTATTTTTAATAGTATGATGTACAGGGATGGCCAAATGTCGCGATCGGGTCGTTAAAAAATGTGCAGGAATTAGAAATGAAGAATGTGTTCCAAAGAATATATACGACAGAATTCACAAATTTGACAAATGGAAGCAGCTAGGCCCAGGATAATCACCTTCGGCCTAGCCTAGGCTATGTGGTATGTAAACAAACTTCAAAATGACTTAGGCTATCAAGCCTTCAACATGGCGGATACAAGTTCTTTTACAGTCGAGGAGCGTCTTGTTGTAAGTGTTTGGGTTCACGAAAAAGAACGTACTGGTAAAACTTATAATGATATAAGAGAAGACTTTGCAATGCGTTTTAATAAAGCAGCTCCGACTGAGGCAAACGTACATAAAATGGAGAAAAAAACATTCACAATCGGATCTGTTTTGGATGCCAAACGATGTGGGAGACTGTAGAAACATGTGGACATTAGTGCTCGTTTAGAGGAGGCAGTTCTTCAATCACCCAAGAAATAAACTAAGAAACGATCTGCTGAATTCATTATTTCAAGAACTTCCACGCGACGTTTGACGAAGAAAGATGCTACCATAAGTATAAGCCCGTATTTAGCAATGAATTATCTGATCATCATATGAACGTACGGCAGCAGTCATGTCAAATTTTATTGCATAAATTTCCAGCCACAGCTTCTCGTCGAAACATGTTCATTGACGAATGTGTCTTATATCTTAGCACGAGGTCTCGGAATGTTTATTTCTGGGCGAAAGAAAACCCTCATTTCTTTGAAGAAATAGCACAACTCTCTTCCCATGTTATGATGTGAGCTGGTGTAACCTGTGAACTGATTGTTGGTCCATATTTTTTCGATGTAAGTGTGACTGATTAAAGTTATCTGGAGATGTTGCCTCATTGGTTAATTCCTGAACTTGAGAAAGTGGGCCTTGTAAACAGTATTATTTTACAACAAGACGGTGCACCAGTCCATTATGTTATTAATGGTGTAATTTCTCAGCTACTACTAGGGTGGAAGAAGCATGTATAAAATACAGGCTAGACATAAATTTAAATAAACCAAGACAATGAAGATAAGAAGGACGAGAGAACGGATGGCGGTGGCACTGGCGTCGGGAATAATAGAGCAGATAGAGGAGTTTAAATATTTAGGAGTGTGATTCACGCAAAATAGAGATGACTTTAAAACAGTGCAAGAGAGAATTAAACTCGGGTATGTGGCGATGAATAGACTCACCAAGATATGGAAAGACGACAATGTCAACAGAGCGCTAAAGATTAGATTATACCAGGCAATAGTGGTACCAACAGTTTTATATATTCGGAGTGCTGGACGATGACGTTAAAAGAAAAGGAGAAGTTATTATCGTTGGAAATGTATTGTCTGCGCCGAATTTGTAACATCGCTGGTACTACAGACGAACAAATGAATATATAAAGGAATTGGCTGGCGTTAAATTCACCATAGTGAACAGAATGGTGGATGCGCAGAGGAGATGGTACGGCCATGTGGAGAGAATGGGGGAGGACCGACTTCCGAGAAGGCTGATGTACGGAAGAATAGTGGGATCGAGGCCTTGGGCGACGCCCAAAGACGACGTGGCTCAAGACGGTAGAAAGAGAGAATCCGGGTTTAACCTGGCGCCAGAGGAACAGATCTGGCCAGAGACGGGGCGCAGTGGCGAGATTACCGACGGGGGAGACGCATCGCATGGGACCCAACCTGGAGACCTCCAGATGGGAAGTAAGTCTAAGTCTAATTTCTCAACAACCAATTTCGAGTGTGGACTGGCCGTCGAATGAATTATATGTTAATCACGACGGTATCCAATGGACATATAAGCAGCAAAATATCTTTTTACTTAATTTCAATTTGATTTGTAATATTTTTTTCTTGTTTTTTGTTTAAATAAATGTTTCAAAAGTTAAAGCTCATTCCATAATTATCAACCATTCTATATGACCTGATCACAACTTTTAGCCATCCCTGTATATTGCATATACTTTCTAGTAATTAACTAATCCTAATAAGAAATAAATTCTAGGTCTAATTTTTTTACATATTCTTGAAAATTTTAGTTTTTTCACTTGAAGAAATAGTTGTTATGGCCATAAAAAAGCTAACTTCACAGAAATTGGAGTAAACGTTCTCCAATTTCTATAAAGCTTTTTTTTTTCTGTATGATCGTAACAGGCTATTTAATCAAGTAAAAAAATTTATATAGTCTTTCAAGAATATGTAAAAAAAATTAGACATAGAATTGATTAGTAAATTACTTGAAAACATATGTAATAAATATCATACTATATTATTAAAAATACAAAGATAAAGAATTAAAATCACGTTGTCAGTTATAACAGAGTTTATGAAATTTAGTTCATTCGTCATTTAATTTTAGCTTCATAGAAACTGAAATAGAAGTTTCGTAATATTCTATAAGCCTTTAATGAAAATTATAGAAAAATTGGATAAACCGTTTTGGAGATATTGGTATATGAATGTAACAAATAACAAGAACGTAAATTCAAGAAAAATTAGTTCAAAGTTTGATATGAAGTCAAAATAATACCTCGAAAACCGTTACTTCACTTTCCGTGAAATTTGGCCAGAATCCGTGTTTCGTATTCCTAAAAATCAAAGCTGGGCACTTGCGTTTTTTTTGCGGTACTGCGGTACTGCGGTACTACCGCACTACCAAACCGGTACCGCATAACGCAGTACCGCAAAAAATGCGGTAGCGGTACTGCTGTACTTTCAGCGATCCTTTGCGGTACTGCGTTATGCGGTACCGGTTTGGTAGTGCGGTAGTACCGCAGTACCGCAGTACCGCAAAAAAAACCGCAAGTGCCCAGCTTTGCTAAAAATACTTATAAAGTTTTAACCTTCTTTTTGTAGGAGAAGGGGAAAATTTCTAATGTTTGGAAACTCTAAAGCAATTTTTTAGCTTCTACAAGCAGCGTAATAAAATTCTTTACTGGTGTTTAGGGCTTAAGAGAAAAATAGTTTGATCAATTAAAAAAAAAATGACGAACCTCAATAACGACCAATATTCTCTCCTTGCGCTTCCAACACAAATTTAACGCACTTTTGAAAGAAACGTAGAAGTCGACCAAACAATCTCGATGCTCTGCAATTCTTTTTTAAGCACTCTGACCAGTTAATTAAAATTAAAGCCGACTAACATAACTAAGAACACATTAAAATTAAAATTAAATTTAAAGCACAGTTTAATAGCTATCTTTTCCTAAATCAGTGGTTCCCAACCTTTTTCAGACCAACCAGTCCATCAATATTTGCTGGTGCCCCCTCATAAAGATAATAAGGATAAGGGGATAAGTGATTTATTAATAGACGGTAACAATTTTACAGTTTCCTAGCGCCCCCCTAAGATTCTCAAACGCCCCCTAAGAGGGGTGCCCACGTTGGGAACCACTGTCCTAAACGAACAATTTAACTGATAGTTAATTAGCTCCAATACTCAAATGATTAACTCAATGTTGACGCCGTAATTATCCTACAACATCTACAACTCTACAACATTCTACATCGCGTAACAAGTTTAAAAGTCAACCTCTCTTAAATTAAAATAAAAATCCCACGTTAATACAAAAGTTGTTCACCCACTTATTGAAATAATCGAAACTAAAGAAAAATGGATACACTGGTAAACAAATGTTTTGTTTCTTTATTAAGATAAACTTCCTTTGTTAATTTGACCATACTGATTATAGTGATGTACTTAGAATTTTTCTGTCGCATCTAATTACTAAGTTATACATAAAACTATTTTTGCCTACTTTTCATTAAAAATGCTCTATTCTGCCATGTTTAACTTACGACTTTCAGCCATGTTTATATTTTACTTACGCTATAACTTTAAATTTGTATTTTAACTAAAAAATAATATTTTTCTTTCAGATTTTTCAACAGTCTTAATTTGTTCTGTTACATATGCGGAGATTTCACTCCACGTCTCAGCAACGAAGTATGACTTTACGAAGTATGACCTTTTCCTGTAAAGTTGGAGACCAAGACAAGACTTGTGGCCCCACACATTTGCTATGCAAGCTGTGCAATGAATTTGAGAGCTTGGCTCAAATGGTACTTTGTGGTTCCACTGATCTGGAGGGAGCCGAAAAACCATGTCACGACTGCTACTTTCGGTTGACTAATATTTCTGGTTTCTCTACTAAGAACAAAAAACGTACTCAAGTCCTTTATTAGCGATGAGGCCAGTAGCTCATAATGACCAACTTCAAGTTCCAAAGCCTCCTGGAACATGGCATTTAAATGATGAATCTTAGGAAAATGTGCCCATGTCAGTATCAACAGAACATTCTGAGAAAGAGTTTCTACCAGCATCATACACTAACCCACATCTTATCAACTAAACTGAACTCATTGACCTAGTTAAATACCAGAACATTTCAAAGGGTCAGGCAGAACTTCCGAAGTCAAGATTGCAGCAGTGAAATCTGCTTGCTAAAAACACAACGACATCAGTTTTCAGAAATCGTCAACAGAGTCTATCTTCATTTTTCATTATGAAAGACAGTCTATACCACTGCAGCGACATAAATGGATTGTTATTGGCTCTGGGCCTAGAAAATAACCCAAATGAATGGCGACTATTCATTGATTCGTTAACTTCAAGCCTAAAGGCAATACTTTTGTAGAATGGTAATGGACATCCATCTGTTCCTATTGGACATACTGTTCACGTGAAAGAGTCATATGAAATATGGACTTTCTTCTACGCCAAATACAGTAAAATCAGTACAACTAACATATCTGTGGTGAATTAAAAGTCATAGGACTTCTTGGTTTGCAATCTGGATTCACCAAATACTGTTGTTTTCTGTGTGAATAGGATAGTCGTGCCAGAAATTCCCATTATACTGTCAAACACTGGACACGTCGTCAGAGCTTGATTCTTGGACAAAAGAATGTTGATCACCACCATTAGTTGACCGAAAGAAGATATACTTGCCACCTCTTCACAACAAACTAGAGCTTATGAAGGATTTTGTGAAAGCACTGAACAAAGGTGACGCAGGATTTCAATACTTGATGCAAAATTTTCCAAGAATAAGTAATGACAAAATAAAGAAAGGTATTTTTGTTGGTCTACAAATCAGAGAAATCATGAATGATAGTGACTTTGACAGAACTCTGAATGAAACTGAATGCGGTGCACAGAATGCCTTCAAAGCTTTAACTAAAAACTTCCTGGAAAATTACAAAGCTCCTAACCACAAACAACTTGTTGATGACCTACTTCAAACCTACAAAACCATGAGATGAAATGTCACCTAAGATCCATTTTCTGCATTCCTACTTAGAATGTGAACACTGTTGTCATAGAAACACGTTACCAAGTCAATTGGAATCCAAGTATAATGGCAGATTACTGCTGGACATTGAAGAGATATATTCCTGATTCAAACTACAAAAGAAAATACTCGGCTATTTGATATGCTTTTTTAAGTGTTTCCTGTTTATGTATTCTTGTAAATCAGTATTAAATCAGCAGTGAATGAATAAATCGTTTTTGACCCCGACTAGCACTTCGCGGACAGCTCTTCTGAAAGCTATAATATTTTTCAGAAGAAACTACACCACACGCACTTTATATCAAAAGATAGAAGACGTCGTTGCAAACAATTTTATGTAAATATCGAACAAATTCATTTAATACAAAATGTTTAAAGCGAAGTTTATGCGGCCAAAAATGTTGTTCAGCCGAGTAAGTCGTCAGTCCGCGTGATGCTGGGAGGAATCCTTAGCTCCGCCCAGCATCACACCTCTTGTCGGCAGCAGGCAAAAACATAATTTCGGCTATTTTACAATTTGTGTTGTTTGTGGTAAAAAATAATAAATAGTCAGACCACACTTGTACAAAATTTTATACTCTTTTGTGAAATCGAGGAAAATCAAGTCAGTCCATAAATTTACAAAAATACAACAACCATAAAAATTTTGAGCTTCACATCCAAAGCCAGTGAGACCAAATTTGTGAAGCTGCACTAAAAATGTAAGTGGTTCGTGAACTTAAAGTAAATGTTAAGTTCTCAATGACCGAAACTTCTGTTCAAAAGGTAGGATGAACGCTAATTTTATGCAAAATTTGTGTTTACAGCAATAATGCGTTGCCTACAAAAATCATGGACTAGTCTGAAAAATGCGCCCTGCAAAAGGGCAAATCTTTTTTCTGTGCATAATAAACCTTAAAAACAAAAGGACAAGAATAACACACAAAAAGAACATTCGGCATTAAAAACAAAAATTATTAAGCGGAAGCTCCGACAACGAAAAATAAAATTATATACATACAATCAGAGCCTTCGGCTCCCTGCCCTACGGGTGGGGATTGTGCTTCGCAAACTCGTCTACGGCGAGGGCACGTTAGGGTTATCCCTTTTGGGGGAGGTCATTCTCCCTCTCCCCCAAACCCCCTCTCCCCCCTTTATACAATTTTGGGGGTGACAGGACAATTGCGTCCTGGTCAAGTGCGTCCCGGACAAATGCGTCCCGGTCATTGGCGTCCCTGGACAACTGCGTCCGGTTTTATTTCGTCCCGGACAATTGCGTCCCGGACAATTGCGCACTTCCCCAACTACTATATGAAGTTTATTTATTAGAGAAGTGAATAGAAAGTTCATTGTGACTTCACCTACGCAATTCTCCAGGGACGCCAATGACGACGGACGAGTATGTTTGTTATTGTAATTTTGTATGGGATATAATGCCCGGTTAGATTAATTGAATGCCCAGTTAGGTCAACTGTATGCCCTTGACGAATGGTTAGGTTAAGTTGTGATATTTTCGTTAAAACTAACGAAACTAACTTTATCTTAAGTGGACGTAACCCATAAAATTTGACAATGATGTTGCTGATGATGGATAAAGTTTAGAGAACAGTTTCGAACAGAACTTATGAACATATAACAAGTTTAATAGGTTAAAATGAAAAGTATATTTGAAATTCCGATACTAACTTTCTATTCACTTCTCTAATAAATAAACTTCATATAGTAGTTGGAGAAGTGCGCAATTGTCCGGGACGCAATTGTCCGGGACGCAATTGTCCGGGACGCAATTGTCCAGGGACGCCAATGACCGGGACGCATTTGTCCGGGACGCACGTGACCAGGACGCAATTGCCCTAGTACCAACTTTGGGGACTAACCCCCACCCCCCTTGTTGCATAACCGTCTCCCCCATTACCCCACCCCGAGGTCATTTTCCCTCTCCCCCAAAACCCCTTTATCCCACTTTATGCAACTTGGGTGCTAACCCCCATCCACCTTGTTGTTGTTGTTGGTTAGCCGATCAGCCCACCCTGATCGAGCAAGCCGGCGGCACATAGGTAACCGATCGCTTTCTCCGGAGTGGACCAGAGGTTCAGCGCACTAGTGATGTTGTGTTGTGTTTTATGTTGTGCTAGAGTGGTACAGTCTGTCATAATGTGTTCAATTGTTTGTGGTGTGTCCTGGCACAGGTGGCAGGCGTCGTCTGTGGAGTTGTCTAGTCTGTGTTTATATGTCTGTAAGTTGGGGTGCTGTCCACATCAGAATCGTAATAAGTTAACTCGATCCGATCTGGTCAGGCTGGTCTCTGACCTGTCAATGGGTGGCGGCTTCGCACCTAGGACCGCATTCGGACCGAATCATTTCAGTGCTTTGTGGGTTAGGTGTATGTGTGTATGTGTTTTCTGTACTGTGTGATGTTTGTGGGGCGTGGTATGGAATGGAGTATTAGGTTATAATGTCTCTCTGGTGTTACCTTAATGGTGCGAGGTGTCGGTGCATGATTGTTGTCGCTGCTGCCATGAATTGTGTTCCCCTCATGTCTAAATGTTCCCTAACTTTCAGTATTTTTGTTTCTGTGTGCAGGTGTTCTATTGGTGTTGTTTGAATGCATCCTGTAATGATACGAAGTGCGTTGTTTTGTATTGTCTGTAAGGTGTTTATATGTGTGTTTGAGATAATTGGTGCCCAGCATGGGCTAGCATAGTCCATAACTGAGCGAATATATCGTTTGTATATGAGTGATGTTGTTTCCTGGTGGTGTCCAAAGTTTGTGCTTGTTAGTACCCTAAGTGTGTTAAGTCTTGACGTCCATTTGTTTTTAATATCTTCAATGTGGTTTGCAAAATATAATGATGTGTTGTACCTATGTGACCCCAAGTATTTTGGTCCTGTGAGTGTGTGGAATGTTTGTGTTGTTTAGTGTAAGCTGTGGAGTTATCTGGTGTTCTTTTGTGTTGCTTGTAAGCAAGGTGATGGTTGATTTTGTGGGCGCTACTTTGAGTCTATTGTGTGTGAGCCAATCTTATGTACTGTTTATGTATGTTTGTAGGTTATTTGTAGCGGTGTCGATGTTGTTGTGGGTGGATGTTAGAGTGATGTCATCTGCATATGATGATAAGATAAGCTTGTTTTCTATGAGTGTTGGAATGTCATGCATGTATAAGTTGAACAGTGTTGGTGAGAGAACAGAGCCTTGAGGGACCCCGTTCGGAAAAAGCCTGTTTTTGGATGACTTGCCATTAAATGTGACATGTGAGTACTGAGTATCTTCCTGACAGATAGTTGCTTAGCCACCTTTTGGTGTTATTGTGCATGTTTGTGTTGAGTATTTTGTTTATGAGAGGGAAGCGTGGGATAGCATCAAATGTTTTACTAATGTCTATTGTTGCTAATAGTGTACGTTGAGCTGGTCGTCTGGAGTTGATGCCATCCATGATGTGCTGCATGAGGTTAGTGAGTAATGTCGTGGTTGACTGGTGAGGTCTGAATCCATGTTGAGTAGGCGATAGTGGTATGTGTGGGTTGGTGATTTGTAAGATTAGTCTTTCTGTTACTTTGGAAGGTGTGCATAGTAAAGTAATGGGTCTATAGGAAGCTGGTTCTGTTGGATTTTTGTTTGGTTTGAGTAATGTAATAATTTTACCTTGTTTCCATATGTCAGGAATAATACAGTGTTGGTATGAATATGTGCTGATATTTGTGAGAGCTAGTATTCCCTGTGGGCCTGTGTTTAAGGTGTATGTTAGATATGTTGTCTGGTCCAGTAGTCTTCGAATTCTTAATGTTTTTGATGATCTTGGTGGTTTGGTCTGTATTGAAGGGTGTAATGGTCGTTTCGAGTTTGTACGTTTTCTTGTGTCTGGCTGTTTGTCTGTCTGCGTGTTTCTGGTTGTTGTCTCTGTTTAAGTGACTTATCTTTGCGTAGTGATTACTAGAATGTTAGCTTGTTGTGTATATGTTGGGATATTATTTTGGCTGCGACAGATAGCCGCGTGTGAGGTGTGAATGCCGCTGTTAGAGTGGGTAATGCTATTTATAGTCTTGTATAGCCTGAATGTATCTGTGGAGTGGTTTAGTGTTGTTATGAATTCCCTAAATGTTTCTGTTTGTTTTTCTTTGAGTTAACTTAAGTTGCTGTATGTTGGTCCTGATTAACATGAAACTGATATGCATGCAATTACATTAGGCTAATGCAAATAAATTGAAATGGTATTTACAGTAATTTACATTTTCTCCAATAAATGTCACCACCCACTTCGATCAAATTGTTTTCAAGGAATCAGTTCCCCGAAAAGTATTTCATCAAGCATCGAAGTTTGATGAAAATACTGTCATCACCTGAGGGCACTTGTTCGATGAAAGAATTTTCTACATCTTGATAATAATTCTAGTCTCAGTGTACGTGTTAAAAGCTGCCACTCAATATATTTTTATTTTTTTAACTTTAAATTTTTAACGCTAAATTTTTTGTATGTTATTCTTGTCCTTTTTAAGGTTTATTATTATGTACACAAAAAAAAGAATTGCCTTTCTGCAGGACGCATTTGTCAGACTAGGAATATTTTTGTTAATTTCTCAAAACCTATACGTGATACGCAAAAAATTAATACTTTTACTGCAATCAGCATGGTCAATTTTAGAAAGAACATCTACTTTCATCGAGGAAGCGAAGTTAAAATTTGGTGTCCAGTGTTTTAAAAATATTTTCTCTTAACATTTACTCACTACAGCAGTGAGCACTATTATCTTTTTTCAAGAAACCTTAATTTAAAAAATTATATTACCTCTTAAATCTTTCCCATCCTCTTTGCAACTAGCTGTCTTTGTAGGGGGGGGGGGAAGAATGGGTGGAGTCAGCGATGGGAAAAGAATATTTAAGAAACTTACTTTGCTGGTGTTTAGGAAGATATGTCTTCAGTAAATTGATAAATTATACAAGCTTTTTTTCTAGAGATTTACAAAATTAAACATTGTCAAGTTGTGTGTGTGTGTGTGTGTGTTGTGTGTGTGTGTGTGTGTGTGTATATATATATATATATATATATATATATATCGGGTCCGCAAAAAAAAAAGGAGCATGACGAAAATTGCTCTCATGCCCGCATTTTTTGCCGAACCCTTAAATGTTATATATCTAGCTAAAGATAAACGAGCCCAGAGTTGTATAAAACAAATTTCATCAAAATCGGTCATAAAATAAAGATTTTATGGCCACAAACGTGCAATGACTAAAAAAAGTGAATTTCCGCGTAAAAATTTAATGTTCTTCTCATTTTAAATTATTTTTTTCAGATGCCTAAATAATTTTAATCAATAAAAATGATAATATGCCCTTTTCTAAAGAAGATAAAATATTAATAAAACATTATAGACTTGATAAAAATTATGGCGCAATAAAATTATTACAAGAGTAATTATTACATATTATTACAAATTATTACATATCGAACAATTTTTTTAGTCTTATAATTTCGTTTTCTTTGGAAATTGTAAAATTATATGACATGTTGTAGTAAAACTTTTATATTTTCTTTAATTTTTGACGTATTGACATGAAATTTGGTACTAACTTAGTTTATTTGTTGCTTATTTGCCTAAAATAAGTTATTTGTCATTATGTGTAAAATAAATGTACAGTAAACATTTTCGTCATGCTTCTTTTTTTTTTGCGGACCCTTGTAATAATTTTATTGCGCCATAATTTTTATCAAGTCTATAATGTTTTATTAATATTTTATCTTCTTTAGAAAAAGGCATATTATCATTTTTATTGATTAAAATTATTTAGGCATCTGAAAACAATAATTTAAAATGAGAACATTAAATTTTTACGCGGAAATTCACTTTTTTTAGTCATTGCACGTTTGTGGCCATAAAATCTTTATTGTATGGCCGATTTTGATGAAATTTATTTTATACAACTCTGGGCTCTTTTATCTTTAGCTAGATATATAACATTTAAGGGTCCGGCAAAAAATGCGGGCGTGAGAGCAATTTTCGTCATGCTCCTTTTTTTTTTGCGGACCCGATATATATATATATATATATATATATATATATATATATATATATATATATATATATATATATATATATATATATATATATATATATATAATATATATATATATATATATATGGGGATTTTCCGTTCTATGGGCACCAACGAGGTAGGTTAGGTCAGGTTAGGATAGGTTAGGCTATGTTAAACTAGGTTAAGTTAGGTTAGATTAGGTTAGGTATGACCAATAAAAATGATGTAATAAATCGTTAAATTTTTGAAGAAACGACAAATATTTTTTGTTTTTATTTATGTTCATATCTGCTAAATTAAATAAATTAAATTTCTCCTATTCAAAATGGACTGATTAATTATTAATGAAAAATTAAAATAAGTTTAAAAATTATTAATTTCACTTATTTCATTGGTGCCCAAAGAACGGAAAAGGTTCATATATAGCTTTCAACCTTTCGAATGTTCTAGCGATGATTCCTCATTTCACGAAGGTCAAGTTTGTCGCCCCTCCTCTCCAGTTGGCCTGGTGAAGTAGTGAGTTGGTTTCTTGTACTATCCACCTCACACGCCAGGTACGCCCGGCTCATCGGGGATTGTTCTGAGCCAGGCGTCTAATCTTCTTTTGAAGATGTCCACTGCAATACCATTCGTGTTCCTTAGGTCTTTGGGCAGCTGATTAAACAGTTTTGGTCCTCTCACACAAAACTATTTTCTTTCAGGGTTAAGGATGTTCCCTATCTAGCCTTTAATTTGGGAACACGACACAGTCTTCCTTTTCTACTTTCCACAGTTGTTTGGGAAGTTACAGGGTTCAGAGTAAGATTAGGGACTAGTTTGTCCATTATTTTTCAAGTGTAAATAATGGTGTATCTTTCTCTCCTCCTTTCCAGTGAAATTCGCGTAACCTTTCCCAGTAATTTAGTTCTTTGCACCCATTGATCTTGGATGTGAAGCTTCTCTGAATCCCTTCTAGTTGTCTAATGTCTTCTTTTTTATATGGGTATGTTAGGACCCAGCAGTATTCCAATTTGGGTATGATCAGTGTTTTCAGTAGAGGAATCATTATATTCCTATCCCTTCGTTTAAAGGTTCTCAGTATCTGCCCAGTTACTCTTTGCTCTGTTTACTGCTGTCTATTTTTTTCACATTTCGCATCATCAGCTTTAGAATTTCTCTGAATTTCCTGTCCATTTGGATATAATATTCCATGGGTTTTAGGTCCTCCCTTTTTCCGTACCGTAACAACTGAAATTTTTCAATGTTAAACTTCATATTGTTGTCTTCCGTCCACTTGTAGATTCCGTTCATGTCTGTTTGTAGAGATCCTATATCTTCTGGGTTTCTTATTTTTCTACTGATCTTTGTCATCGGCGAAGGATGTTACTGTGCTGTCTCTGGTAACGTCCTCATCTATGTCAGTTAGCATGAGTATGAAGAGTAGTGGAGCTAATACTGTTCCTTGCGGTACAGAGCTGAGGACCTCTGATTCTGATGAAGATGCTCCTTGTACTGTAACGATTTGCCGCCGCTCACTAAGGAAATTATATATCCATTTCCCTACTTTTCCTGTTATTCTCCTATATTTCCCTTTATGTATTATGATTTCATGAGTTACACTTGTCGAACGCTTTGGCAAAGTCTGTGTATATTACATCATAGTTTTCATTAATTTCCAGTGCGTCAATAATGTTGTTGTAGTGTTCCATTAGTAGGGGCTCAGCGATTGCATTCTTGCAGTTTTTGATCAGTGTGGCATTCCATTTGTCCGGTCCTGCCGCTGAGTGTGCTTTTAGTTTTCCTATAGCTTGTGTAATATCATCTGTCGTAAAGTCGAAGTCCGTTATACTTTCCCCTTGTAGTTCTTCTTCAAAGAACGCGTTTCTATCGCATATCAGTTTGTCAGTTTTTGAGATACTGAAAGATGATTCGTACTGAGCTCTTATTCGTTTTTCAAAGGTACAATAGTCGCATGGTTTTTCGACTTCCTTTTTGCAAAATTATAGAAGTAATTTGAGTTAACCTTTATCGCCTCTACAGCGTCGCCTTCTTTTTCTGTCTGCTTCTCAATTAGCTCCTGTATGACGCAATCGATACTTTGCAGTTTATTATTTAATATTTTTCTAATGTTGTTATCTTTACAGTTACTTATGAAGGGTGTTTATAAAGCCCCTATCTATTTCAGTGAAAACGTAGCAAAAAGGGCAAAATTCAATAACAATATAATAGAAGGCATACATTTAATGAATATTTAAGCATATGATTCTACATGAGCACCATCAGTATCTCTACTGAGTTCGAATCTGTCAGCAGCATTGCGGAACACATTTTGGAGCATGACAGGGGTTATATTTTTGTAACTGCTGTTACGATACGAGCACGTAAATCTCCCAGCTTCATTCAGATGGCATTTTAAACACCGTCGTCTTTCAACAAGATGGGGCGCCTTGTAATTACGCAAACATTGTTCGGGAGTACCTAAATGAACGATTTCCAAATCGGTGGATTGGACGTGGAGGCAACAGGCCCTGGGCAGCTCGATCTCCTGACCTAACGCCCTTGGATTTCTTTGCATGGGGCTTTATCAAATCAAACTTCTATCAATCGAAGGTTACAGATCTGCAAGATTTACGTGCTCGTATCGTAACAGCAGTTACAAAAAAAAAACCCTGTCATCCTCCAAAATGTGTTTTTGCAATGCTGCCGACAGATTCGAACTCTGTAGAGATACTGATGGTGCTCATGTAGAATCATATGCTTAAGTATTCATTAAATGTGTTTTCTATTATATGTTATGAATTTTACACTTTTTGCTACGTTTTCACTGAAATAGATAGGGCTTTATAAACACCCTGTATATATATATATATATATATATTATATATATATATATCTATATATATATATATATATATATATAATATATATAATATATAGAAAAATACCAGAAACTAATTTTGATAAATATCTGGTCAATTCAGCAATTCATGATGATTTACAATCAAATCAGACACGAACAAAATCCACAAAATAAGACACTAATTTACTTCGGTGTTGAAGAACAAGTTATAATGTCATAGGTAATCCTCGTAATCTGATGAAGTTAGCAATATGAAGAAAAGTGTCCACTTGCCATCCACTTATGTACTTATCCTTTGGTATTTAAAGATAAACTGTGAACTTCTTCGGAGAAATAACCTGTAAAAGTGCTTGTTGTTACTATTATTATTATTATTATTATTATTATTACGTTTTATATATATTCCAAAAGACAAAAAAAAGTATGGGAAAATACTTAAATAATATTATACATAATTGTTTTTTCTATATTATTGTAACTATACTTATACCGTGTGCCAACCTCTATATATTATATATATATATATATATAGATATATATGTATAAAATGCAATAACCGCACGAAATATATATAAGGCAAAACCTCAAAATAAATGAAGTGAAAAAAGCCTAAAACTAAATTTTGAAATCTAAAATTGAACTAAAATTATGGACAAAACTTTTGGAAAGGAAACACCATTCTTCGTTCAGGCGGCCCAAAGAAAAACTGAAAGTTAGAGAAGGATACGAAGCTACAATTACACTGGTATGCATCAATTTTGCTGTCAAGGGTTTTGTAAGTGATTCTTATAGAGTTTTTCCTGCTGATTTCGAATCTGCAATCCGTTTTTTCTCAATCAGCTCAGGTTATCCGGCTATGGCCTCATAAGTAAAATAGAATTTTTCGTGATTTTGTCAAAGCGGAATTGGAACAGTAACATCTCTCATCACTTGTTTCACTTGTATAATATCTTTTTTACTTTTCAGGCATATAGATAAAATATTTATAATGAATAGAGCGTGTAAAAATGATCCCAATAGATTCTGC
Organism: Bathynomus jamesi; assembly: GCA_023014485.1. NCBI lineage: Eukaryota > Metazoa > Arthropoda > Malacostraca > Isopoda > Cirolanidae > Bathynomus > Bathynomus jamesi. The sequence goes on from JAJOZX010005305.1 coordinate 157,836, forward strand.
TACATATGTGGGACGGTTACCATGCCAAATAACCAGTCCCAAATCACTAAATTTGTGAAGACAATGTATAGAGCATACTTTGGAATTAAGCTAGGGGACCAGGACAAAAATTTCGCCCCTCATATGTGCTGCAAGACGTGCATTGAAAATTTGAGAAGATGGAGCAAAGGCAGAGCGAAATCTTTGCCTTTTGGAATTCCCATGATTTGGAGAGAAGGAAAGGATCACGTGACAGATTGCTATTTCTGCATGACAAACCTCCAAGGTGGGCTTATAAATTTATTTTTCTTAAATATTTTGAAATCCTCGTATGAAACTTGACATAATATTCACCATAATGTAATATTCACCATATATAGCATAATATTCACCATAATGGTAATCATACATTTACATATACATATTGTTATAGAAAATCATTTACACATACATATTGTTATACAAGTTACATTTACATATACAATGATTGTATATTTTCTTTCTTTTTCATTCATATTGTCCCCGAAGGGACAATATGAGTGAAAAAGAAAGAAATATACAGACTCCATCGACCTATTTCATATCTTACAGACCGCAGCCTTCCCTCACGAGCCGCCACTGTCTGAATGCTTCTTCTATTTCATATGCAAGTTTATATCCATGTTTCTGTGTTTCTATTTTCAGGAGTTAACAAGAAGAATAAACACATTGTTGTATACCCTGACATTCCTTCTGCTGTGAGACCTGTACCCCATGGTCCTGGGATTCCAATACCCGACCCACCTCAAACCCTGGACTTCGATGATTCTGATGATGAATCAATGACCAATGCCAATGACCAGTCCGTCGTATATACCTCAAAATACCGCTTCAAATGAGCCGAGGCCTCTCAATCAGGCCAAACTTAATGATCTTACCAGGGATTTAGGACTTTCCAAATTAGCTGCCGAGATCTTGGGCTCACGACTTCGAGAGGACAACTTGCTGGCTCCGGGAACAACATCCTCCTGGTATAGGAAACGAGAGGAAGAATCCCGCAAGTTTTTTGCAGTGCACGAAAATACCTCTTCCTTAGTGTACTGCTGCAATGTTGAGGGGCTAATCGAATCCTTGGGCCTGCCATATAACGCATCAGAATGGAGGCTATTTATAGACTCGTCTAAACGAAGTTTTGAAAGCAGTACTTCTCAACATTGGGAATAGGGTTGCATCAGTCCCTGTAGCACATTCCGTACAACTTACTGAGAGCTACGATAACATGAAAATTTTACTGGATGCTCTCGTATACGACCAACATAACTGGAGGATCTGTGGAGATTTGAAGGTAATACTAATATCATAAGTAAACTATTGCTATTGACTATGTTGTTTTTCCAAAGGTTATTTGAGAGCGTATAAGTACACTTAACTTCCCCACAGAAGTGATACAGTCCAATGCATAGATTGTTTTATCTGATAGAACAAATTCTCTAAATTCTTTAAATATTTTCATTTTTTTTCAGATTGTGGCATTTGTATGGGAATGCAAGGGGGATACACGAAATACCCATGTTTCCTCTGCAAATGGGATAGCCGAGCGGATGAGAAGCACTATGCACAGCGTGAATGGGCATCCAGAGAGAATTTTGAACCTGGGTCGCATAATGTCGTTTCAGTGACCCTTGTACCACCAACAAAAATTTTGCTCCCACCACTTCATATTAAGCTGGGCTTGATGAAAAATTTCATCAAATCAATGAATAAGGAGGGTTCAGCATTCCGATATCTCGAGAGTAAATTTCCTCATATATCTGATGCTAAACTAAATGCTGGGTTTTTGATGGTCCTCAAATTCGAACTTTGATCAGGATACTCAGTTCGAAAACGCAATGACTCCAACTGAGAAGAATGCCTGGCAGGCATTCAAATCAGTTGTCACTGATTTTCTTGGCAAGCGTAGAAGTCCAGAATACGAGTCCGTTGTCGAAAACTTGATGGAAGCTTTCAAAGCTCATGGGTCGGTCACGTCCATAAAATGCACTTTTTGTGGTCCCAGTTGGACTATTTTCCTGAAAATTGCGGGGATTATAGTGAGGAACAGGGTGAACGATTTCACCAAGATATCAAAATAATGGAAGAGAGGTACCAGGGAAACTGGGATATCAATATCCTGGCGGACTATTGCTGGTGTTTGAAGCGAGACGTGCCCGAAGAAAAACACAGACGGAAAGCCAAAAAAACTTCATTCCTTCCTCAATAACTTTTTTCCATATTCATTGTATGAATAAAAGTATTTATTCACACAATGTTTTCATTTTTCACGAGTGTTCTTATAATATTACTCGTATCTACAGTGTTTAAGCTAAAAAAATCAATAAATTTGGGATAAAATTGACTTATAATAAATGTCCAATAGAGAAAAACCTGACCTGATTGAGGAAAACCAATGTCATTTTCGAATTCAGCATGGTCGAATTATATAATATGAGTTGAAAAAACCCTCACAGCAGACAAAAAAATTTCATATGCATACCAGTGTTATAGCGCATGCGCCAAGGAACATCTGGCAGGCCCAAAGTCATTCAAGATATTTTTAAACTTTCGATCATTTAAAAGAATTTCATTTGTGACATTATCAATACTAAAGAATCTTTTGTGAATATTAAAGTTTTCTGCATTTTTTACGAGAAAAGATTCTATCAGTCTCAGATATGTTTCTCATGTTCAGTCCTATAATAATTTAAGGTATATCTATTTTAGGCAATATTATGGTCGTTATATGAATGTAAATGTCGGGCTGATGAATTATTTCCAACCTGAGGCTATACTTATGCCGATATATTCTTCTTTCGTAATCATTGATTTCACCTATATACAGTATATACCTTATGGCAATTGGCGCATGGAATTTTATAGATACCATTGTTACTAAAAACCCACACTAATAGACAGAGTTTATTTCCACAACAGTTTCTATGCCCACTGGCATCCTCTTCGGGTGGATACAGAAAAACGGATTTTAATAGACAGAGTTTATTTCCACAACAGTTTCTATGTCCACTGGCATCCTCTTCGGGTGGATACAGAAAACGGATTTTAATAGACAGAGTTTATTTCCACAACAGTTTATATGCCCCTGGCATCCTCTTCGGGTGGATACAGAAAACGGATTCATTTTCTGTATCCACCCGAAGAGGATGCCAGTGGCATCGAAACTGTTGTAGAAATAAACTCTGTCTATTAGAGTGGGTTTTTATTATCATATTTTGACCTTCACTTAAGTGAATTTTTTTTGCATTTGCCATTGTTACTGTTTTGCATATTGCAACTAATATCGTGGAACAAATTTCGTGTAAAAGGCACCTTAGAATTTGTTTATATTTTGTTGTGAACGTCGATGCGACGAACGATATACATACAAAAGGCAAGATAATTAAATTTTCTTTAGTAAAACCTTTCATAACCTAGCTATAGAATTTTTTCTCGAAGAGTAAAACGATTTTTGATAAAATTACGAGGATAACTTAATTTACTGAAGGACTCTTTAATATAATTAATTTCACAATCTAAAAATTAACTCTGCAGATTCTAAAAGCTTGTACAAACATGGCTTATATATATATATATATATATATATATATACATATATATATACACAGTATATATATATATATATATATATATATATATATATATATATATATATATTATATATAGTATATATATATATTAGTGGTGGACCGGTGTCAGTTTAGTTTTTCAACATCTGCGAATGCGGATTTTTAATTTCACATCCGCGGATGCGGATGCGGATATTTAGTTAATCTATCAATATAATAGAATTATGAATATATGACATAATTTTTCAAATTTCGTGATATTACTATTATGACAAGGCAATGGATAAGAATTAAAATTGCTAATTTTAGAAACTGTGCAAATTTTGCAATGTTTTGCTATAGAAAATTAGCATTTTTATTTTTGCTAAAGAATTTACTATTTTTGTGTATTTATTTACAATAATCTTGTTCGAAACACGATAGACTGCTTGATCTTATACGAAAAATTTCATCTGAAAAGTTACTGTGTTACTTTGAAAAAAAAAATCAGTGGAGTACGCACAGCGGCACAGGCAGTGTTTGTTGATTTAATGGTATTTAATTTTGAGGTTTATATATTTGTTTGTTCATTAATAATTAATACTTACATGAAATGTGCATGATTGGGCCTTATAAGCTACTTTATAAGCTAATTTAATTGTAAGTTGCATAATTTATTAGTGGTATATCCGCATAACATCCGCAGTCAGAAGTGCGGATGCGGATGTTAAAAATGATGCGGATCGGATATCCGGTCCCCAGTAATATATATATATATAATATAATCATGCGGGTTGCTTCTACAGAGCTTCAATTAATATTTAGGAGAAATCCAATGAGAAGGGAAATGTAAATGCCATGAAAAGTCTTCTTAATGCGCAACGTTTCGAGCAATACGCTCATCTTCAGGCTGTGTTTAATAACAATGTGAAATTAAAATCAATATTGAATGAAAACAAAACAGAAAAATTTCTATAACCTATTCATAAAGACAAATTTAAAAGACTGAGAAAAGAGGTTAAATTCTAAGTTATACAATTTACATATAAAAATTAAGAAGCTATTTTTAATACATATAGTAAATGTGAAATTAATACACTGGAAAAATTACAATAGTACACTGGAATAATGAAACTAACTAACCTTACACTGCAGTTTCCGAGGCTAACTGATTTGAGCAGAGGCAAGACGGGAAAAACAAGAGATGGCGAGGGCGATTGGGGAAGGGGGGATTTAAGGAATTGGGGAAGGAGGAGGGATCATAGCAAATTGAGGGGGACGGCAGATGAGTCAACATTTAGACTAGGGGACAATGTTTTAATGAAAAGCGATTCCAAATTCTTAGTGAGTTGGGACAAGTATTACAACCAAGAATTTTAAAATTGTCTAAAGTGACATCAGTTTTACATTTTATGCTGTGTTCGCGAATACTCGAAACTTCTTTAGTTTTTAAAATTTTACCTGTTCGGCCACTTATTCCCATATGCGAATAAAATCTAGCCCTGAGAGAGCGAACAGTGCTGCCAATGTAATTCCCAAGGACACCTAGGGCAGGTAAATAAATATACAACACCGCTACGCAACGAGTCAGGGGTTCGATCCTTCGCTGAGAAAAAGCTACTAAACGTTTTATTAATAAATATGATGCGGAATCAGTATGATAAAAAAATTTCCTTACAATTTTGTAAATTTAAGCTTAAATTCCTTATTCAAAGGACCATTTCAGGTACCAAGAAATATTTTATATCCTTCGGCACTGTAATACATGTAAGTTGAGGGCTATAAACATTATTAAGAAGGATCTAATTAGTTTGTCTACATATTGAACAGGAAACTATTATTAGTAAAGTATGATCTTAGATTATTAAATTCATCATTAAGTAAGGTAAAACTAGAGGTCAAATTATATCCTCTGAACAGGAGAGTTTTAATACAAGACATCTTATAGTTGAAATCAGTAAAACTAAAAAAATTCATGCCCAAACCAGTGAAAGTGGGTTTCCTGTAAACTGATGTAGTAATAGAATCACCGTTTTTTCGAAATTAAAAGATCTAAGAAGGGGAGGGAGCCATTTTGCTCAGTTTCCATTGTATACGTTATATTGGGGTGCAAAGAATTTAGGAAGTTAAAGAATTGTTGCGCTTGTACCGCATTATCAAAGACTGCTATCGAATCATCAACGAAGCGTCGATAGAAAATTGGCTTGAGATGAGTGGGAGATTGTCTAAAAATTACACTTTCTAAATGAGTCATAAAAAAATCAGCTGCTAACGGTCCGACAGGTGATCCCATCCCTACTCCATCAATTTGTTGGTAAACCTTATTGTTGAAAGTGAAATAGCATTGTTTGAAGACCAATTCTAAAAGTTCCTTAAAATGAGACAATGAAAAACCATGAAAATTATCAACTGAGCTAAAAACCCTATCTAAAATAATGGCAATAGTTTCAGATACAGGTACATTTGTGAAAAGCGACTTTACATCAAAACTGACAAAAAACTTTTTTGAATCGAAGTTATTACCAAGGAGGTCTTTTTGGAATTCAAACGAGTTATTTATAGTGTAAGCATTTTTCGCAAAGGGGGACAGGAGACGAACAACAAATTTTGCCAATTGAAAGGTGGGTAAGTTATACGAAGCTAAAATAGGACGGAGAGGTGTTCCAGCTTTATGGATTTTAGGCAGACAGTATAATTGAGCAAGATTAGCACCAGATGCGAACAACTGAGAGTAAGTATCATTTTTTATTATCTTTAAGGACTTTAGTCGTGACAGAAATCTATTAACCTGGTCTTCTAACCTTACAATGACTTTATTCACAGGTTCTAGAATTTGTTTGAATTTAGTAAGATCACTTAGGATTTCATTAGTTTTGTTTATGTAGTCCGATTTATTCAAAATAACCACTCCGTTACCCTTGTCTGGTCTAGTCACAACAATCTCCTGGTTCTTTGCCAAATTCTAGTTACACACTCTCCCCTCGGGAAAAGTTTTTACTGTCACTTGGTTTGCAATTTAAGCTTCCGTTGTTTCAAATATATAAGCCTTCGTTTTTTCTTTACTTTGAAAAATTTTTCAATGGCTTGAAAAATGTTCCCCATGTGGGTGAATTCAATAATTTCAAATGTCAGTTCTCAAATTTAACTCAAAAATTTTTTCATAAACTTAGAAATCTTACCAGACAAGGGTAACGGAGTGGTTATTTTGAATAAATCGGACTACATAAACAAAACTAATGAAATCCTAAGTGATCTTACTAAATTCAAACAAATTCTAGAACCTGTGAATAAAGTCATTGTAAGGTTAGAAGACCAGGTTAATAGATTTCTGTCACGACTAAAGTCCTTAAAGATAATAAAAAATGATACTTACTCTCAGTTGTTCGCATCTGGTGCTAATCTTGCTCAATTATACTGTCTGCCTAAAATCCATAAAGCTGGAACACCTCTCCGTCCTATTTTAGCTTCGTATAACTTACCCACCTTTCAATTGGCAAAATTTGTTGTTCGTCTCCTGTCCCCCTTTGCGAAAAATGCTTACACTATAAATAACTCGTTTGAATTCCAAAAAGACCTCCTTGGTAATAACTTCGATTCAAAAAAGTTTTTTGTCAGTTTTGATGTAAAGTCGCTTTTCACAAATGTACCTGTATCTGAAACTATTGCCATTATTTTAGATAGGGTTTTTAGCTCAGTTGATAATTTTCATGGTTTTTCATTGTCTCATTTTAAGGAACTTTTAGAATTGGTCTTCAAACAATGCTATTTCACTTTCAACAATAAGGTTTACCAACAAATTGATGGAGTAGGGATGGGATCACCTGTCGGACCGTTAGCAGCTGATTTTTTTATGACTCATTTAGAAAGTGTAATTTTTAGACAATCTCCCACTCATCTCAAGCCAATTTTCTATCGACGCTTCGTTGATGATTCGATAGCAGTCTTTGATAATGCGGTACAAGCGCAACAATTCTTTAACTTCCTAAATTCTTTGCACCCCAATATAACGTATACAATGGAAACTGAGCAAAATGGCTCCCTCCCCTTCTTAGATCTTTTAATTTCGAAAAACGGTGATTCTATTACTACATCAGTTTACAGGAAACCCACTTTCACTGGTTTGGGCATGAATTTTTTTAGTTTTACTGATTTCAACTATAAGATGTCTTGTATTAAAACTCTCCTGTTCAGAGGATATAATTTGACCTCTAGTTTTACCTTACTTAATGATGAATTTAATAATCTAAGATCATACTTTACTAATAATAGTTTTCCTGTTCAATATGTAGACAAACTAATTAGATCCTTCTTAAATAATGTTTATAGCCCAACTTCCATGTATTACAGTGCCGAAGGATATAAAATATTTCTTGGTACCTGAAATGGGTCCTTTGAATAAGGAATTTAAGCTTAAATTTACAAAATTGTTAAGGAAATTTTTTTTATCATACTGATTTCCGCATCATATTTATTAATAAAACGTCTTTAGGTAGCTTTTTCTCAGCGAAGGATCGAACCCCTGACTCGTTGCGTAGCGGTGTTGTATATTTATTTACCTGCCCTAGGTGTCTCCTTGGGAATTACATTGGCAGCACTGTTCGCTCTCTCAGGGCTAGATTTTATTCGCATATGGGAATAAGTGGCCGAACAGGTAAAATTTTAAAAACTAAAGAAGTTTCGAGTATTCGCGAACACAGCATAAAATGTAAAACTGATGTCACTTTAGACAATTTTAAAATTCTTGGTTGTAATACTTGTCCCAACTCACTAAGAATTTTGGAATCGCTTTTCATTAAAACATTGTCCCCTAGTCTAAATGTTGACTCATCTGCCGTCCCCCTCAATTTGCTATGATCCCTCCTCCTTCCCCAATTCCTTATAATCCCCCCTTCCCCAATCGCCCTCGCCATCTCTTGTTTTTCCCGTCTTGCCTCTGCTCAAATCAGTTAGCCTCGGAAACTGCAGTGTAAGGTTAGTTAGTTTCATTATTCCAGTGTACTATTGTTAATTTTTCCAGTGTATTAATTTCACATTTACTATATGTATTTAAAAATAGCTTCTTAATTTTTATATGTAAATCTGTATAACTTAGAATTTAACCCTCTTTTCTCAGTCTTTTAAAATTTGTCTTTATGAATAGGTTATAGAAATTTTCTGTTTTGTTTTTCATTCAATATTGATTTTAATTTCACATTGTTATTAAACAGCCTGAAGATGAGCGTATTGCTCGAAACGTTGCGCATTAAAGAGACTTTTCATGGCATTTACATTTCTCCTTGTCATTGGATTTCTCCTAAATATATATATATATATATGGGATGAATTTCACAATTAAACACGTGAAATGAATGAATGATGTAAATCCACAAGGAAAAAGAAAAATTATTCCAAGGGCTTTCGTGTATTCAGAAGTACACCTCGTCAGGGAATGAATGGAGAATGCGAGATGACAAAATATATATCTATGTAGAGCAGGAGAGAAAAATAAAAAGATTAGCACATGATTAACAAGAGTTAATTAGAGGCAAAAGGTATTTTAACAGGATATTGCCAATTTTATACATTCCCACACTGTTATTGAAATTATTTTTAAAATGGATAAATGGTCATTCTAGAATATTCTTTCAATTATGTCTGTGTTTTTAACGAGCGCTTTAGAACTATCACACCTGATACTATGATTACATCTATACATATGTTAAACAATGCACTAGAATTATAATTATTTGCTGTTCTACACGCATATTTATGCTGTTTTACCCTAATGTCTAACGCTTTACCCGTTTGGCCAATATATACGTACTGAGTTACAGGTGTCAATTGGAATTAATTAATTTAAGCAAATGTTTGAGATTCCACTCATGGGACATTTGTGTATGAAGATTCGACGTCTACGACTTGAACATGTACACAGAATTCGTCATACTGCCAATTTTCTTTGAGAATTAATTGACATTTTTTATGGTACACTGATGGAAAATATTGTTCAGAGAAGCAAATTTAGAAAAATAATAATAATATTTCAGAATGTTTACTCTACTTTGTAACGGAAAAGGTCATATGTTGGATCCGAGCCATGGGTCACTACATCATCTGCACGTAGGGGACGGTCCCTCATCCAACTACGAAACAGACCCAGTGTTATTGATCTAGCAGGAAGCGGTGTTAGGATGAGCCCTCGCCTTAGTCAAGGATATTAGGAACTTTGCAAATTTATAATTGTGTGTCGTTACTGCAGACATTATTGACCTCACGTGACAGTTTTGTTTGTGGATATTTGGCAGTCCTTGTAATATTTCTGGGAGAGATTCTGAGGTCTGTAGTATCGTACGTTTATTCTATTCTGTTCTAAAAGTTTTTTGGAGAAAATTATTTAATTTATCTTCTTATCTAATTGATTATAAAAAATATGGTCTTTAAAATGTTTGAATTTTAACTTGTCTAATAAGATAGTTAGAACTATTGATGTAATTAATTTTGTTTAATCCTTTCATCAAATTTTCGTACATGCAGTAACGGCCGCCAGTACACTTCTTTCTGAGGTACGCTCGTACTTCATTGTGATGAAGGGGTTAAAATGACAATCTGGGGGGGGGGGGTGTTTTTTTGGTCAGGGAATGACGTAATTATTAAATTAATATTATTAGGTAAATTCTTAAAAACATGTAATGACATTCTAGTAAATCCTTTCCTCGTCTCCTTTCCTCACTCACGTTCCGCGGAAGTAAGCATTGTGTAAACGCCAAACACGTAGTCGGAAGCCCGCTTGGAAGATGCAGACTTCTAGAAGATTCCTCTGAAACCCCCAGAAATTTCCACATCACCAGATCGCAACTATAAAAGCATTAATTTCGCTCAAATCGTTCTCTGGCTTTCGTTGCAGAAATTCCGCTCCACTCTGCCTCACTCGACTGTGATCCTTCAACTTCGATTGACCTCCTTCGTTCGACTGTTGCCTCACTCCACATCAGGGTTGGATCAATTAAGTTAATTAACCTAACTTTTATGCCGATTAACCAATTAAGTTAATTAACTTAACTAGTTAAATTTTGTAAACAAATTTAACTTAACTTAATTGAGATATCTCCAGATTAATTAACTTCAATTAATTTTCAATTAATTTTCCTATAAAAATGCTGTTTTTATCCTTCTGAGTGAAATGTAATAGGCTAAGAGATGAAAGGTTTGAGAACCTCATCTTCCGTAAAGTTAACAAGTGTTTAATTTGTAAGTGAAGTATATATTTTATGTGTCTAATTTGACTATTGTTGGTAAGGAATCTGGATTGTGTTCAGTGTCAATAGTGTACAATATAAAACACAGTTTAGAAAAAATTATTAAATTTATTTTGCCTTCATTTTTACAATGGAAAACTATTATATGCCTAAAAGTTGAGACTTGTTGAGAAAAGTTGAGATGAGACCATAAACAAATTTTATTTATTTATAAGAAACAGAAAAATAATAAAAGCTTATAGAAAAAATTATCCTTATGTCTTGCTCTGTATAATATGCAAAAAAATATATATAATTTATCAGACATTGACAACCACACATACAAAGTGATCCCACATAATTACAGGTTTATCATTACCTTTATTAGTTATATATAATGATGATTCTACAGACTACTTCCAAGAAAAAAAGTTAATTAATTAACTTGATTGATTAACCTTTCAAAATTAACTTAACTAGTCATTTTTAAAATTTGCATTAACTTAACTTAATTGGTAAGAATCTCAAATTAACTTAATTTAAGTAGTTAATTTTAGAAGTTAATAGACCCAACCCTTCTCCATATACGTCCATTCGATCTTCGATTCTCGCTTCTCATTCAGCAAGAACTTCATCACCGTTGCAAGCCTGTAAATGCTTCATCCGTCGTGTAACCTTTACAGTCGAGACCACCGCTTCAATCGCCTTGGTAATCATCACATAAATCCACGACGCCAACATCGAAGCGCTCGCATACCTTTCGTTTGTACATAACTCTTATTATTGATGTACGTAAGCTGTTCTGTTATTTGTAACTATTAATAGAGCGGTAAATTATAGTTTCGTTAACCTTGCACAGTGGGAACTATAGACATTTGCCTCTCTTTTTTATCGAAAATGAGAACATGCTTTGGATCACCTGAAGATCAGGGCCCCCATGTATTCTTGTTTTTTGCTTTACAGTACCAAATATAATAATAAATTAAATTGAATGCCCGGTTAAGTCAACTGTACGCCTTTGACGATTGGTTAGGTTAAGTCGTGATATTTTTGTTAGTTTTAACGAAGATAAGTTATTATTTGGCAATTGAGGCTGTGGGCTCTGATCTTCAGGTGATTCCTTGCTTTTAATGTTTAAAAGCGCTCTCTTTTAAGTGTGCCTTTAATTTAAGTCCTCAGTAAAGAAATAGAACTTTTACAAAGAAAACAGTTTTGAACGCTAATAGAAAATATTTCTAAAAATTAATTTTAAAATTAAGAAGATTAATTAAAATCTAAACCTTTCTTCATTACGGCATAATTCCCTATTAAAAAAAATTAAAATTACGCTGTCTGGATCTACTGTAGACTAGGGGAATTGGGTTGAAACTAAAGTTCTTTAATTTATTAGAGTAAATTGCATGGACTTTTTTTTAATAGAAGTTGTGCTATCGTTACAAATTACATTCCTAAGCTATAAAAAAAGTCTATAACTTAATAAAAGATTTAGACAGTATATTTGATGTTTACATCTTTAGTTATATAATTGATGCAATTAGATTCCTTAAACTTTGTTTCTTTTGTTATTAATTTACACTAAAAAATAGTACAAATCGTGTAGCCTAATCAGTGCGAAGGAAACTTGGGGAAAAATTTAAGATTCATGATAGTGAATGTTTGTAGGGGATGGATGGATCCAGGTTTCATCTCCAGTGATAATGCGCTCCATTATCACCGCATTATCACTGGAGATGAAACGGGATCCATCACGATGAACCAGAAAGCAAACGACAGAGCATGCAATGGAAGCATCCAACATCTTCCGTTGCAAGGAAGTTCAAAGCGCAGCCGTCAGCAGGTAAAGTTATGCTAACACTGTTTTGGGATACACGAGGCCCTATCCTTGAACATTATCTAGAGCGTGGAACTACAGTAACAAGTGTATTGTATTATGACATGCTTCGGAATGAGTTAAAGCAAGCAATTCGCACAAAACGGAGAGGGAGATTGTCGGAAGGTGTTATTCTGTTACACGACAATGCGCGCCCTCATACCGCTGCACAGACTAGAAAATGCCTTCAAGAACTTAAATTTGAAGTTCTTGACCATCCAGCCTGCAGTCCAGACCTGGCACCTTCGGATTTTTACCTGTTTGGACCACTAAAAGACGCTTTGAGAGGTCAACGATTACAAGGCGATGATGACCTGACGGAGGTGGTGCATGACTGGCTACGCACACAGCCAAAAACATTCTTTTGTGATGGCATTAGGAAGCTTGTAGATCGCTGGACTAAGTGTATTGAGAAACATGGAGACTATGTTGAGAAGTGATGTGTTTATAATCTATCAGATGTGAAAATAAAATTGTGAAAATAAAAAGTGCGGATACTTATTGAATTACCTCGTGTGTGTGTATATATATATATATATATATATATATATATATATATACACAAAATAATGACCTTAACCTAACCAATTTAATTTTCAATAACTTACCTCAGGCGTAAATTGCTGGGCCTCTTTACCCATAAATGCATCAAGATGATCTTATCTTGCGCGTTCCACATGTATTTCGCCAAATAATTGAGGAAATACAATTTTTTACGTCCTAATGTTGGACGTTTTTCTTAACACAATGCCACCTTTCGTTCGTAAACTACGTTTTAAATTACACTTAAAGGTATGACATCTAAAAAAAAATTGTCTTCAATACAACAAAGAACACATTTCGTAACCCGGTTTTCAGCATCTATTTCACTTAAGACTAATTTCGGATAACCTGAAGATCAGGGCCCCCAGTCTTCGTTAGTTAGCCTTATAAGGCTAACAAACGAAAATATCACAACTTAACCTAACCAATCGTTAGGTCAACTGTACGCCCTTGACGATTAGTTAGGTTAATTCGTGATATTTTCGTTAGTTAGCTTTATAAGGCTAACTAAAGAAGGCCCTGATCTTCAGGTGATCCCTAATTTCTTATATTGTAAATACTCGTAGGTTAATATATTTATTTCGCCTTCTGTTAAATAAAATAAATCTTTGAGACTAACAACATGCATTCTGTACAAGGTAGCACATAAAACTGACTTAAAATAGCTTAAAAAGACTACATATATTGGTTATTCCAAATGTCATGTGACATTTGGAAAGCAATGTCGGCTTTAAGGGTGGGCTTTGAAATCTTAAAAAAATCATTGTCATGAATCTGATATTTAGCCGAAACTTGGTAAGTGTGTTAAATATGCAAGTTTATCTTCTTAAAAGTTCTGAGTATAGTTCGCTGTATCTTTATATTATTGCTTTATTCATGAAGTCGTTCCTCGGAAACCTTAGTTTAGTCACGAAATTCAATTTAATAAATCTAGAATAAAATATCTTAAAAGTTTACTCAGTCTTAAGGTAAACTCTAGGCAGCAAAGAGCAAAAAAAAAAAATTCTCTGTATTAACCCTTTGCTGCAAAAGGTCCAGCTTGCTGATTTTATTTTGGTAAATGCTAGACGATTTCTTTGGTCTTAAAGAAGTATCCGCCCATCTCCATACAGCAGGGGTGCTCAAACTTTTTCGCAAGCGTGCATATTTTCCGGATCACCTGAAGATCAGGACCCCCAGCCTTCTTTAGTTAGCCTTATAAGGCTAACTAACGAAAATATCACGACCTAACCTAACCAATCGTTAGGTCAACTTGTACGCCCTTGACGATTGGTTAGATTAGTTCGTAATATTTCGTTAGTTAGCCCTATAAAGCTAACTAAAGAAGGCTGGGGGCCCTGATCTTCAGGTGATCCCATTTTCCAAATGCTGGAGCACAGGCGGGCACACAAAAAATATGATAAAAATACATAAACACATAAAAATATTATTATCTGGTTTTAATTGCAATATTCTTTCTATTAACCGTTCTCTGAAACCTTATCTGGAGGCTACTCGGGGGCACACCGAAATGGCTTCGCGGGCACAGGTTTGAGCACCCTTACCATACAGCAAAAGGCTGAACAGGCGATGTTTTATTTGAAACGCTCTGGAGTTTCTCAAGCTACTGGAACGTAATTTTCGTCTAACGATGTTAATAACTGTGTTCTTAAGTGTTTTAAGGAAATTACTAGGGGCACTCAATATATTTTGCCCCACCCTTTTTTCTTAGCTATAGGCCATGGGGCTGAATTGTCTTTTGGGCCGTAAGTCTGAACTTTCTGCGCTTCACATAACCGGAGTTTTCCACTTTGAACCTCCCTCCTTGTATAAAACTGCTTTTAAACGCCCTTGTATAAAACCAATGGTTAACGCAGTTTCGAAAATGGCGTCTGACAGTGATGTGCATCGTAAACAAAGAGCTGTTATCGAGTTCTTAACCGCAGAGAAGGAAACAGTTGGAAATATTCACAAACGTCTACAAAACGTTTAAGGAGATGCTGTTGTTGATCGAAGCACAGTTGGACGCTGGTCTAAACGTGTGAGATCATTGGAGAGAGGGAGAGCCAGCCTCGATGATGAGCCACGCAGCGGTCGCCCGGCATCGGCTGTGACATCTCACACTGTGCAACGTGCTAACAGCATCATTCGATCAAATCGGCGCCTCACATTCAAGGAGCTATCATTGGAGCTAGGAATTAGTGAAGGAAGTGTGAATACGATAATTCAGCAACTGGGATACTCAAAAGTGTGTTCACGGTTTGTTCCTCGCCAACTGACTGGAGATCACAAAGCCCAAAGAAAATAAATTGCTTCTGAGTCGTTGGTTCGATACGAGACAGAAGGGGATGACTTCTTTTCACGAATTGTGACTGGGGATGAGACTTCGGTACACCACTTTGAACCTGAAACAAAACGCCAATGCATGGAGTGGCATCACGCAGACTCCCCACGCAAGAAAAAGTTCAAAATGGCTCCCTCTGCAAGGAAGGTTATGGCCACCATCTTCTGGGACATGAAAAAGGTGATTCTGGTGGACATTATGAAGAAAGGACAAACAATCAACTCAGAGGCATATATTGCTACCCTACAGAGACTCCAGAGACGTATAAAGAGAGTTCGACCGGAGAGAAAACTGGGAGACGTCCTTCTTTTGCACGATAACGCAAGACCACACAACAGTTTGCAAACAGGAGAGGCCATCACAAAAATGCGCATCACTGTGTTACCCTACCCTCCATACATCCCGGCTCTGGCACCTTCAGACTTCCATTTGTTTGGACCAATGAAAAATGATATTCGTGGAAGAAAGTTTCAGAGTGACGATGAGGATGTCGAGGAGGTTAAGAGGTGACTCGAGCAGAACCCAGCGGACTTTTACCAGCAAGGAATAAAGGCCCTTATTTCGAGGTGGAGGAAAGCCGTATAAAAGGATGGAGACTGTGTGGAAAAATAAAAACTTGTAAAAAAGGTATGTAACTACTTGTGTACAAAATTTCTGGAACTTACAGGAAACTTGGAAAGAAAAAAAAAAGGGTGGGGAAAATATATTGAGTGGCCTCGTACATCTGAAGGCACAGAATAGAAATTTTTCAAAGAAAGTTATTAATATATAGTACATAAATAAAAGGAATAAATCTTTAGGTACCTTGTTACGCATGCGAGGTATGTTTATTACAACCTGTTTGCTTAGAATCTTTTTTTGCAAGCTAAAAACAAGAATGGGTATGCAGTTAGTCAAGCAGAAAAGGAAAGTTTTAATGTTTGGTGCTGTTTGACCTCCTTCGTAACGGCAAAGTTCCAATAGCGGAGGAGATCTACAGCTTTATGTGGGATCCGAACCACGGGTGACTACATCATCTGAATGTAAATGACTGGTACACATCCGAGTACTGAAGAGAGATAACGTCGCTTAACTTCCTTAATCCAACGAATAGCGGTGTTGCAACATAAGTACAACGCATTCTGAGGACTTTAAAGGTAAGAAACAAACAGGTAAACATATGATACAAGACTAAAGAAAATATTACTTAAACTTCAAAACAAAAAAATCTTTCCAGAATAAAACTTCAATTAAAAATTGAATGATAAATCACCGCCCACTAAAATGTTGTATTGTAAAATAGTAAATTCGAGAGAAGCAACAATATGATGGAGGACATGCAAAAAGATACTTTCCGTGGAGAATATTATGAAGAATATTCCGGAATTGGGTTCTCTCTCTCTCTCATCTGTAGTTTCAGAAAAAAGTTGTCCAAGAAAAATAAAACTTCTGAAACACATAAAACATTATTAGCTCATTTTTTGGGTATTTTATTCCTTTTGGTGGCAGCAGTAAAATTTCATAAACAAACCTCAGTCATTATTGACTAATAATTCTTTTATACTTTTTAGACATTTGTTTCTAGTCATATCCCAAACTGTACAGGGTGTCCCATAAATCCCTTTACCTCTAAACCTTGTATATTTTTTCTTCATATTCTTAGTAACAGATTATTTTTATTTATTACAGATAAGAAACCCATTCTTGGTCACCCTTTGGTTAGCTTCCGCCCGAATTGTTCATTCTGACGAAGGTCAAGCTTTTCACTCCACCTTAGACCTACAGTTTAACGTGAAATCCGAACCACGCCCCATCAGCAGCCCAGCGTCTTAACCACTGGGCCACCTAGGGTACCCATTTATCTACCAACCACTTTCTTTATTGTGTGGAAGGATGAACAGCTGGGGCCGATGGATTCGTAGTCAGCGACGCTAACCACTACACCACCGAGGTGTTATATTTACTTTTCAAGGCACTTAAATGACATTTCAAAAATTGTAGACTTTCTCTAAACAATGGAGGGGCCAGTTAAAATAAGTGTATATTTACTCCCATAATATATCCTTGAAAGTACCTATATTCTACGTTTCTTCATTAAATGCGTGATAGCGACCATTTTGTTGACTGAAATAATACTAAACATATTTTTAGGTCAGGTACAACTTAAAATAAAAGATAGGTTTAATTTACAAATACATTCTTGTCTTTCTACCTTGTTCAAGGTAATTTCACTCTTGACAGTTCAACGTGAAATTTAACCAGCTCATCTCATTTACAGTAAAAAGCTTTTTAGATTCTCTTTCTTTCTCAAATTTATTTATGAAGACTTCCGCTTACTTTTGATAAAGGCATTTACTTTTCTCTCTCTCATATATATATATATAATATATATATATATAAGATGCAAACTCACAAGGAAAAAATAAAAAACGATTCCAAAACCTTTCGTGTATTCAGCAGTATACTCCGTCATTCCCTGACGAGGTGTACGATTGAATACACGAAAGGCCTTGGAATCGCTTTTCATTTTTCCTTGTGGATTTGCATCATTTATTTATGTCACGTGTTTAACTGTGAAATTCATCCCTATAATGAGGATACTTTATAAAAACTCCAATCCTCAGTTTCACTACAACTGACTCTTGAGTTAGGCCCCTATTCTGTTATAAAGAAAAGGTTCATTGCAAATCATTATTTAGCTGAAAAACCAATTAGAGTTTTTTAACTCAATTAATTTACTTTGAAACTGTTTGGAACTGTTTCTATTTGGAGCTGCGATACTGTGAATTAAATGGAGGTCCTTAACAAAGAAATTTGATTGTTTTACATCCATAGCTCAGACCTGTAAGAAGCGTATTCGTACATTTAATTTGGTTTACATTCCAGGGATAGCTAATAAGGTAACAAGTTTAGACAGCTACTCACAATCAAACGTAATAGATGGGTTTGCTATTATTGAGAAACCTCTCCAAATTAAGGGCAGGTCATCTTTACTGACGACTTTGCGATATTTCATCGGCAAAACATTTTATCGACGTATCCTGCGAATTTGATTAAAGTAACACAGTTTAGATTAGGCCCAGTTAGATATGTTAGGTTAGATTAGGTTAAGCTGGATTAGGTCACGTTACGTTAAGTTAGGGTACCAAAAGCGTCGCCAGAATGTCCTGTCGACGAAACTTCTGCGTTAATAAAAGAAGTTGTGTAGTATGTTTGCTGAATGTAATTGCAAATGTTGCCTATATCTGCAAGCTTATGTTCAGAGATGTTCTTATAACATTACAATGTTGCACCCCTCCTCACAAATTCTCATTTGTATCTAGCCTCCTTCCCCCTACCCCACTTTTTCCAACATCTCCATGCCCTTATCCTTTTACCCTAATTGTTGCCATAGCAACAAGAAGGAAAGAAGAAGAATGAAAAGACGAAAAAGGAAAAGGAGAACAGGAAAAAATGGAAACAAGAAGATGGAAGAAGGAAGAAAGAAAGAAACGGAAGACCCCCCAAACTAATATATATATATATATATATATTATAGGCATTATATTATAATTACCTCTATGTCAATGACGACACATTCAATTGTCCTTTAGATATATATGTCTGCGTTATATGTTGTTGGACTCGGTTGTCCACCCTCCATCCCACCTTCCCCAGTTGGGGTCCTTTGACTATCACTGCGGCGTTGCCACATGTACGGAGTCGCCTGTGAAGCGAGGAACATTACATGTGTGGGCAACTGTATATGCAGTATACAGTATACAGCATAGTACTGGTATTTGCAAGCAAATTTGATGCCTTATTGGCAGGATTTCATAAATCTTTTTTTAGACAGTGCAGAACATAGAGATTATTTACAGTAAGTTTAAAGGCAGGAAAAAGCTGCAAATTTAAGTACCAAATACGATGGCTGTTAACATATGACTAGAGATTATACAGGGTGGCCAAAAAGTCAGGACGCAGGAGAAATTTATTTATATTAATACTGTTTGTTTTCTCTGTTCCAGGTGAGACATGGATGGGAATTAACGAAAGATGAGCGAGTGAAGTTGGTCATATGTAATCCGACGTTTAGAGCGATCGTTTCCGGTTCTTGGAGTAATTAAAAACTCAAATAACGGCTGAATGTTTCAAGATTTTCCCTGTTATGTTAAAAGATGTGATGATGTTACTTAAAAGAAGAATTGACAAGTCTCTTCCTTACCAGCAATGGAACGAACCGTAAGCCTCCTGTGGTCAGCAAGTCCATCACCAGTACAATTATGCATAATTGTCCACTGGTTGGTGTCCAAACTAGTGACAGTGATGTGAAGCCACCGTTCAGTGCGTCTCCTCAGAGCAGGAGCGAGTCAGGAAGTTGAGGCAACTTCGTTTCTTATTTATTTTACATTTTCTCGGAAAAACAATACTCATTCCAACTGAAAAACTTTAGCATCATTTGCCGTTGTCCGCTGAAATATGGACACCAGCGCACAAATACCATTAGACCTGAAAGACTAACCGGCGAAACGACCGTTAAACCTGTAACACTGCAATCGGCGAAATCACCCATATAAGCACTTATACACCAGTATAAGTGCTAAACTGTGCTCGATACAAAACCTATAACATTTAATTTACATATACGCTTACACACACACACACACACACACACACACACATATATATATATATATGTATACAAACACATATAGGGACTACTCCTCCTGAGAACAGAATCTATATTTACTACTGCTACCTAATAAGGTAAAACATTGGATAAGTATAAATTTTGACCTATAAATGGAAAGACTTCTACAGTACAGTATGGGATATCCTCATTGCGACATTCGCGAAATGAGGAATCATCTATTGACACTTTTATACCAACCATGAGAAATCCGCGATCGCCCAAACCAAACTGCTAATTACAAACAAAATTTTCATGTCCCTAACGAACTTTCTTCTATTTACATGCCAATCGTAAGACAAAGCATTGGACGCAAAGCTGAGAGAGGAGGGGTGTCCTTGTTAATTTCCTCCTGAGTTTAAGGAGTAAATATGCTGTGCTTCATCACAAGGGCAGCCAGCCCAAGATACTTTCTTTCTGTCAGCCGGAAAAATATTGAATAATAGCCGAAAATTAAATAATAGTTATACAGATTTCAAGTAGGCTACAAGTATGTCTTGGATAGCTTAAGTGGATATGCTAAATCCACGAAAATAGGATACCCGTAGTGGATACTTTTTTTTATTCAACTGTCAGATCATAGGTTTTCTCTGGTATTCCTGACTGTATATTAAATACCTACAGTAGGTTTCAAATACTCCTAGCGGCGATTAATTTTACGTAAAGAAGATTCAATGTTGCATTAAAATATAATTCATTTCGCTATTAATTTTTTAATGAACTTTTCAGTAACATTTACATCATTTTTATATCTTTCACTTATTAATGGAATTAAAATAAAAGGAATAATAATCACGAAAGGTTTAATTCAAAGAAATAATCTTTTGACGAAACAAGATGTAAATCTCCATTATTAAATAAGGGAATAAAATTTAATTAAAACTTCATTAATTAAAAAATGTTAATCTTAACCGTGTTAATTACTTCATTAGGGAAACTATGATAGAATGGAAGATTTACCAAATGAACACCGTGCCAGAACGCAACTTTTACGTTTCAAAATCGAAGTAGGACAAGAATTATATATTTCTAAGCTGTATGTATTGGCTGGTTGATCCCTTTTAGGTCGATCATTCAGGTGGGGACATTGAGACGGTAATCCTTATGTAATAATGATAACAATCACTGAGGAGGGCCGAAAACTGGTAGAACGAGCAGGCCAACTAATGTGTCCCATTGTTCTAACGCCTGTGGCATTATTATTATTATTATTATTATTACGAGCATCATCGGGATTTGAGCTCCCGACTTTAGCGTCTTCACTATACTTATAGTGAAACGGTGGTTGCTACTGTAGTATGCGGTCTACCTACGATTGGTTAGGTTTAATCATGATATTTTCGTTAAAACTAACGAAAATATCATGACTACACCTAACCAATCGTCAAGGGCGATTAACATTGGGATGTAAACAAGCAATTAGCAAACAAGATAAGAAATTATACTTGAAAGGTAAACGCCGAATCGTAGGTAGACCGCATACTACAGTAGCACCGAAACGGTGTTACTCACTAAGTAACACCGTTGGTTAATCTCTATGTAACCCATCTTGACTCTCAACACAAATGACAATGACTTTTTGACCTAACTGTAGCTTACTTTTATTTCAGGCGCAAACTGAGGATACCAATTTTAACATACGAAATACAACGTATTGTTTTCCTTTGATCCTTCATGTAGATTGATTAAAATTATTTTATGGTTTCCAACCAGAAAAGGACTTTGATATATATCAATTGTAAATTTTTATCAAATAAATCACCCCTTTTGTTGATTGAAAATACAAAATGATTTAAGATTTGATGTTGACATTTTATCCAATACAGATTCGTTATCTATAAATAATAAAAAAAAGGCGCGGTTTTAAGCGAAGTTGAGCGGAGTAACAAATACCTCTTTCGCTCAGTTGCCTTTTATGATTGGCTGCCTCGCGTAAAGTGGGTGAAACTAATGTCTCTTCATGGTGTAGTGGATAGCATATCTGACCGGCAATCGGATGATCCCGGGTTCGATTCCCGCGTGGTACCTCATTTTTCATTTGTTCGTTCTCCCTCCTCATCTTGTGCGGAACGCTCTTCTACACAAGAGTCGTTCTTTACATATATATATATATATATTTTCTTATTCAGGAAGGAGGGGTCAAAGGCAAATACCCTGAAAAGCGCCCCCCCCTCCTTATAGAAGAATAAGAGATCCAAAATCAAGGTCCGGGGTTTTCGAGATGCCTAGACAATCTACGTTTGAAAGATGGGAGGTTACAGATAGGAGGAAAGATGGATTGAGGAAGATTGTTCCAGAGTTTACCGGTTGAGTAGATGAAAGATTTAAAATACTGATTAACCTTTGTGTTAGAAAGTTGGACAGAAAAGGAATGGGAATGTGTAGAAAGTCTGATGCTACGTGCTCTCCTTAAAGGAGGAGCCACTCAGTTAGAGTTCAGAAGAGCAGTGTCCGTTATAATACCGACAGTAAAGATAGAGTGAGGCAACATTGCGGCGAAGAGAGAGAGATTGCAGACAATCAGTAAGAGGCGGGGAATTGATGAGACGAAAGGCCTTTGATTCTACCCGGTCAAGTACGGCTGTGGAGGTTGAGCCACCCCATACATGAGAAGCATGCTCCATACAGAGACGAACAAGTCCCCTGTACAGAGACAGCAACTAAGTGGGGGTGAAAAAACTGCGGAGGCGGTACAGTACACCTAATCTCTTAGAAACTGTTTTAGAAAGAGGTATATGTGATCTTTCCAGGAAAGATCACGACAAAAGGAAACGCCAAGAGTAAGAGAAGAGGAAGAATTGAGTTGTGTGATGTTGAAGGTAAGAGGATAGTCGTGTGGAAGATTGCGACGAGTGGACAGATGGAGAAACTGAGTTTTGAGGCATTGAAAGCCGCAAGGTTTTCTCTGCCCTAATCAGATATAGCAGAAAGATCAGAGGTCAGGTGTCCCATAGCCGTCCTACGCAAATCATGAAGCAACTGCTGTGAGGGACGCTTTGGGAAGCGCGTGAAGATGTGAAGAGTGGAATCATCGGCATAGGAGCGAATAGGAGAGGAAGTGCGAATTAAAAGATCATTAATAAATGAAAGGAAACGAGTGGGTGACAGGACAGAACCCTGAGAAACACCACTGTTAATAGTTTTAAGAGAAGAACAGTGGCCATCTACAACCGCAGCTATAGATATATATTAGTGATTAATTACAGCAGTGTAGGCGTTGTAAAGAAAAATACTAACCAATTATTTTCAGAATAAAATCGATTATTAATTTTTTACTTTACGACCACCTTCCACAAAATACTCTCAAATAAGAAGTAAAAATAGTGATAAAAAATTAAGTAAATTTTGATTAAAGACAAGCCAGAGGCGTCTTTGTTATTGATAAAAAAGTTAAAAAAAACAGTCTCTACGTGTAAATGTTTTGTATATCAATACAGGCAAATTATTTTAGCGTTCACCTTATTAGGATTAAAAAAATTAGGATTAAATTAGAATTAAAAAAAATGTGCGCCTGTGAATTTCTCAACTGAAATCAATGTTTTATTTCAGTTTAAATCAGGGTATGAACAGTGATGGGCAGTATCTAGATACATGTATCGCCGATACGTATCGATCGATACTTTTGTATCGGTATCGGTATCGCTTTAGCTACTTGACAAAAGTATCGGTTTATCGGTATCGCTAAGGTCAATTTTCTTAAATGTATCGAAAAAAATCGATACTTCGATACATCGATACATTAATAAGAATTTTTAAATATTTAAATAGATGTTATAATATGACACTACTGAGTTATATTTATGAATATACATAAATAATAATATTATTAAATATTTATTTAATGACAGTACTACTCTACTGGTCACGTCGTCGCCTTGATGCGTGGCATGAGTGTAAAGCAGCAATACTGGCATCGTCTTCAAATCCTCTGTTCAAGTTAAAGTGGATGAAAATAAAAGGCAAATTTAATACTAACATTGTCAAAAAGAGGGTTCAAGAAATGTTGGTTAATGCTGTTAAGAGCCTCAGCGAGCAGACCCCCTCAGCAACAACTAAGTGATGCTGCATCTGACGGAAGTGCAGATGATTTCTTCTGTCATGAGTCTGCTTCCACTAATGTCTCTGCAACCCAAGATTCCACTGAGATGGAAGTTTTACAGTATCTGGGTGACGGAAGTCATTCTCTCCAATCTCTGAGGCAGTACCCAGGAATTCTACGGGTCTTCTTGAAGTATAACACACCACTACCATCCTCTGCTCCTGTAGAACGGTTGTTTAGTTTGGCTGGTCACATTCACGCTCCAAAAAGGAATAGACTGTCTGACCAGATGTTTAGCCAGCTGGTATTTTTGAAGGGTAATAGTAATTACTTTTAATTGTTAGTGTAATATTTTCAGTCATTCATGTATCCTACAAAATTAAAACATACTTTCATTAAATAAAGCAATTGTTTTTATTTACATCTATAAAACCCATTAAAATGTCGTTGATTTTACTTACAGTGCGTACAAATTACTAGTATAAACAATAATATCTAATACCTATATATTAAATGAAGAATTATAAAAATGTACCGGCGATGTATGTATCGGCGATGCATGTATCGGTATCACTTAAGACATCTAGAAAGTATCGGCGTATCGGTATCGCCTAAGACGTTCTTCATGTATCGATGTATCGGTATCGCTTTAGCGATTTTCATGTATCGATGCCCATCACTGGGTATGAAGAGTATATGTGAATCCGTTGGTAAAAAAGGAAATCGTACGTAAATTCGTTCTTACCTTTTGTCATAGAATAAAATAACCGCCCTTTACCATTTACCAATTTCGCTTTTAACCTTGAGCGAAAAGCGATATTGTATATTTTCATATTTTCTTATGAGAAACTTAACTTGAATGCAGAACACTAAAATAAAAATAAAAGTATTACCATATATATATATATATATTATTTTTTTTCTTTTATATATATATATATATTATATATATATATATATATATACTTCAGATTTAACCCTGAAGATTAACAAAAGCAATTTCTTTTTCTGTCTGGACAATAAGCTGAATCTCTGGAAAGAGACAGGCAGACAGATAGCCAAAGAGATACAGAAATGAATGCGTCTGTTATGCATGTGTTAAACGAGAGAAATGTAAAATAATAATCTATTTAATGCGTACAAAGAACTGTGAGTATTTATTTAGAAAGTGTGGTTCGTCCATAATTTGAGGTTGTCACTTATTGTTACCAGTAACCAGTCATTTTGATCTTAGTGTCTATACTGTAGGTGTACTTAGGTTATATTTAAATTTCGTATGTAGGTTCAGACTAAAAACCCTGAAGACTCCTGTGTGTGTGTGTGTGTGTGTGTGTGTGTGTGTGTGTGAAAGAGAGATAGAGAGAGAGTTACAAGGAGTTACAAGGAAAAGAAGTACTTCAAAAGGCCTTGCGGCCCATGCCAAGGAGGTACCAATGGCAACGGGTGCCAGGGAAAATTTTCTACACCCTCAAATAGTGTGCAAGATTCGGTCTAACCTTTTCTTGAACTAATCCACAGAAGAAATGTTCACAACTTCTGAAGGTAACCTGTTCCACGTGTCACAGATCTTATACGTAAGGTAATTCCCACACACACTAGTCCTAAACCGTTTCAAATCCAACTTCCAACCATTGTTGCCAGTTGGGTTATCATTTAAACTAAACATGCTTCTAAAATCGACATTGTTGAACCCGCGTAAGAACTTGAAAACCTCGATGAATTGACCGCGCAGCCTCCGAGTTTCCAGCGAAAACAAGTTCAGGGCGCGTAACTGTCGATTGTAGCCCATATGCCTAACGGAAGGGATTAACTTTGTGGCCCTCGCCTGCACTCGCTCCAGCCTCTCAATATCTTTCCTGAGGGTGGGCGACTAGAACTGCACAGCATACTCCAGGTGCGGCCGAACCAGGGAATTGTACAGAGAGAGCACAATCTCCTTGTTCCGAAACTGAAATTGCCTCCTGATATAACCCAACAGCTTCTGGGCTTTCTTTTCCACCTCTACGCACTATTTCGTAAACTTAAGGTCGCTGCTAATTAGCACACCCAAGTCCTTTTCCAAATCAGTCACCTCGATATTACTCCCCAACATCGAGTAGTCCGACTTGGGATTGGCGTAGCTAATGTGCATCACCTTGCATTTACCCAAGTTAAACGGCACTTGCCATTTTCCGGACCACTCTCCTATCCTACCTAAGTCCGCACGCAGTTGCTCGATCGCTTCGGGCGTCCCAGCATTGGCCCCAAGCTTCATGTCATTAGCGAATTTGGCGATCCGACTAACGATGCCACCGTCGATATCATTTATGTAAATGATAAACAACAGTGCCCCAAAAAGGAACCCTGAGGAACCCCACTAGTGACCGAGGCCCAACCCGAACTAACCCCTTTAATTACAACCCTCTGCCGCCTATTCTTCAGCCAGTTTTCAATCCACCTACTTACTTCACCACCGATATCCAGCGCGGGCACTTTAAGTATTAGCCGGCGGTGAGGTACCTTATCAAAGGCTTTCTGAAAGTCGGGATAAAGTATATTAATCGCCCTACTCTTATCATACTCACTCAACATGACGTGGAAAAACTCGAGCAAGTTGGTGAGACACGACCTATGCCGTCTAAACCCATGTTGGGAGTCCCCAAGCAGCTTGTAGTATAATGTAGTAATCCAAATGGTCAACGATCCTATCCGCTATTATCCCCTCTAATAATTTACCTACAACTGAAGTGAGACTAATGGGACGATAGTTCCCTGGACTTTCGTGATCCCCTTTCCTAAAGATAGGGATCACGTTGGCTTCCTCCAGTCACCAGGCACCTGGCCTGTCTCCAACGATTTGTTGAAGACTGTAGCCAGGTGGGGAGCCACCTTGTCGCGCATCTCCCGCAACACTCTGGGGAGGAACTGGTCTGGCCAGGAGCCTTAAACGCACTCAGTTTGTCTATTCTATCGCCATCGACTGTCGCGGTACACCGAACACTATCCAGGCCAGCACCTTCGTGCCTGACGCCTGGCTCGGGGATGACGCGGGTGTCCTCCCTGGTGAACACTCCCGCAAAGTACTCATTAAGCACATTAGTGATGTCCGCGTCGGAGGTCCGCAGAACGCCGCTTCGGTTCTTTGACGGACCTATCATGCTTCTAATAGGCTTTCTACTATTAACATAACTGAAGAACTCCTTAGGGTTCCCCTTGCAGAGGCTTGCCACCCATAGTTCTTCGTTACGTTTCGCTAGCCTAACCTTCGCCTTCACTTCCCTACACAGGCGGACATACGCCTCAGTGTTCTCATGGGAACGATTGGCCTTCGCTCTCCTATACGCGGCTTTCCTATTTCGAATAGCCGAAGCGATGTCACGACTGAACCACTTAGGCTGCGTTGAAGCAGGGGTGACCGGTTTTGAGGGTATGGCAGCAGACTGCAGCACCATAAACTCGTCCGGAATGCACTCCACACTCCCTCAACATCGCCGCCACCCTGTAACTCCATCTCACCTACGCTATCCCGGAGGATAACAAGGTCCTCCCGCCGTAGATCAAGCTTACTGCCTCTCGAGTTACTACGCTTCACCCGAGGGATGCACACACGGAACCTAATCAGACCGTGATCACTCCCGCCCAACGATTCGTCAACGGTGAGGCCAGTGACGAGGTTGTCTTCGGTCGTCAATACTAAGTCTAGAACGCTTTCGCCTCGTGTAGGCTCATTGACCCACTGAATCAGGAAGTTCTCATCAGCAAAGTCAACTAGCCTCCTCCCTTCAGCGTCAGCAATCCTGTCTTCCCACTTTATGCCGCGACAGTTGAAGTCTCCTAAAACTACACACACACCCATCCCCTAGCAGGCTACGGAGTTTGGTGTATAGGGCTGTATCCTCCTCAAGGAGGAGATGCGGAGGTCTATACACCAAGATTAACCTATAGTTCGTCCCTCCCACGTTCAGATCGACGCCAAGCAGTTCCCGTTCAGATCGGAACTGGCAGTCAACCGGACTCAACGTGTCCCTCACGTATATTAGTACTCCTCCCCCCTCCCCACGGGTGCGGTCGTTATGAAACATTCTATACCCGGCAATCTCGAACTCCCCAACGTAGTACCTACGATCAGTATGAATCCAGGACTCGGTGATAGCAACGATATCCTGGTATTCTGATGCTAAGAGCGCCCGTAGCTCGCAAAACTTATTCCTAATCGACCTAGCATTAAAAAGCATTGCACGGAGGAAGACTTCCCTATTCTGACCGTCCCCTAGCACGACCCGTTTCCCCGGTGGGGGCCCATCATCAATCCCCGGGCTTGACCTCACCATACGGTATAGGTGCCGGTCAAGCAGCGTGCCTAGCACACCTTTACCCTTGTCATTGAGGTAGACACCATCCCTCTGATACAGGTCCCACCTACCCGAAAACGCGTCGAACGGGTCAACAAACCTCACGCCAAGTGGGACGCACAAGTCTTGCACCCTCTCGTTGATGCCAATGACCTTACTGAGCGCGTGGTCACTGGCATTCATCCGCGGTAAAATACCTATCAACATTCCCCTGTCTGTCTTAAGTTTCAGATCATCCGCAAGAGACATGATCTCGGTGATGATCCCTTCCGTTGAACCTACCTTACCGCCTTTGAAGAACAGGTCGTTGCCACCAGCATGGACAACGATCGCAGTCCTCCGACTAGCCACGCGCAGCTTCTCTAATTCCTTCCTTATGTGCGCCGTTCCCCGACCGGTAAGCACCTTACCTTCCTCCTGTCTCGGTTTGCAGGAGCAAATTACTTCTCCTGGCCCCTAATCTGCGAGTCCCCAATTAAAACGGTGTCTTCCTCCTTCGCGCACAGGCGACTAAAGCGGTTGGCGGTCCTGACAGGGGCAACCGGGGTCTCGGGCTTCGGCTTCGCAGCATTCTTGCCCGAGACCGTTCGATACCCGTCGCCACCCATAGACTCGGCCGCACTTACACCACCCGACCCACCCTGACCGGCAGCTACATCCTTCGGTTTCTTTGGACCATCAGTAGGCCCCTTCCATCCTTTTTCTTTATCGGCCCCTTCCCACCCTTCTCTATCGGCCCCTTCTTTACGCCCTCCACCTTGCGCCGCGGTTCCGTGCATTCCACGTGGGTCGCTGGCGATTCCTCACACTGATTTTGTACCCTGGACCCCGGTTGCACCTCTACCCTTTCTCCGCGGTCCCGAGCTCTGTCCAGTTCATCGCTGGTCCGCCTTTCTACGGCAGCTATCCCATCAATGAGCTCCGAGGTGGAGGGCGCAGCCGCGTCTGTAACCGCCGCACCTCCAACAGCCGGTCTGGACGACTCGAGCCGCCGGACCCTCTCCTCTAGCTTCTCGTAAAACCGCATGAGTTCGCAAAAGCGGAACATGCTGGAGTGGTTGATCTTCTCGAAGCAGGCTTCTTTGAAGTTCGTCACCCACTGGTTTACTTCACACCTCGCACATTCAGCCTTCAGTTTCTGCGGTCCAGTCATTGTAACTTTTTTTTTTCGAACTCTGAATACTCTGAATAAAATAAAGCGTTCTAGCAATGAAAACTATCAAAAACGTTGTGACCAGTATATAAAAAAGGAGAGGGGGTGTGAATTCTTCCCGCGCGTAGACGCATCCGCCGATTTGCAAGTGACGTTCATCCCATCCAGAAGACTACACCTCTCGCTGCTGCTGGACAGTCCCAAACGTGTCGCAGCTACCAACTGACAAACACTCGCGACGCAGGCGTCACGGATTTCCCGCCAGGAGCGACAGCGAGATGCAGCCCCTTACTAAGTCTTACTATTCACTCACAAGCGGCCAGACTCTTAGAATCCAGTGTTCAAGGGATATCCCACCAGACCCAGAAGCTACGCCCGAGAGTTTTCGCTGGCCTGGCAGCCAGCTGGGCAGTAAAGCTCTCTCACCTAAAAGCAGTACAGCACCATCAATTGGTCACCAAACAACGGTCGCAGGGGGCTGGTCAGGCCATTACACGTTAGGAATGGGCTTAACGGGGCACTAGCCACACTCCATTCATCGCGCTCCTACGCCTGGGACTCCTCCATCCCAGTCTCTCACGACCTGCGATCGTTAAATGGTGTTATTTATAGAGGTTCCAAAGCCTCTCTCCACACGCATGAGGTAGCAGTAGGGTCCTAATAGTAAAAGAAGAGAAAAAAGACTTAATACTAAAAGAAAGGGGTTTTTTTTTCAGTCAGAGGAGAGCATCCTAACCTAAGCTAAAAGGACAGAGTAGGGATGGGATGGGGCCCTAGTAACCCACGGGACAGGATTGCACAACAGACTTCACCCGCCTTCCCGAAAGAGAGAGAGAGAAAGAACCTAAAGGAACTGGCAGCCAATTTCTCTAGAATCCCACGACTCGGGACCGGAGGGCTGTCACACCCCAAGTATAAAGTTTACAACACCCCCAGAAGAAATGTGCATAACCTTTATACCCCCTGCGGAGAGAGAGAGAGAGAGAGAGAGAGAGAGAAAGAGAGAGAGAGAGAGAGAATTTCAACAGTAAATTATGTCAAAGAGTTTGCATTGTGGTTACAATCTTCTTTCAGACATATTACTTTTCTTTCTACAAAGGTTTTTGTTATTCAACTTTTTAAATGGAAGTTCAAAGTGTCTTTCAAATGCAGTTTTTTTTTTAACAAGCCTCTTATGAAGGCTCTCTCTACTCTCTTTATCTGTTTACTTTATCTTAATTTCGATAAGTGTCGGCAATCCGTAAATGTTTTAAAGTGTGTTTCATAATTGATACCCGTGAAGCTTTTTGAATTACATCCAAAGCAAACATAAAATGGCGAGTGTATCTGTATTTTAACTTGATTGAATTTTTGTTGTCCTTTGGAAGTAATTACTTTCATTCTCAAAATAGAAAGATTAACATTAAATAAAATTGGTTAATTTCTAAATATCACTATAGAATTTGAAAGGGGGGGAGACTAACTTTATACACAATATGCGTAAATGCAGGTAATATTTTTGCTGCACATTGTTGAAAAATTCCTTCTTCTTTCTGTATTCTCTTTTCTGAGATTTTTCAGCTTTAAACGTTCTTGTAATTGGTGAAAGGCGAGTATCAGTGAAATATTTACGACAGACGAAACCTTACACGCGATAGATAAATGAATGATAAGATTTTTTTTGATTTTTTTTTATACGTCTTTCGCGTGTCTTTCTTTGCCAAATGTCATTCATCAGACTTAACGCGTACAACAGACGCAGAGAACGAGGAATTGAACGTATTTTACGAAATTGCATACAATGTTTTATATTACACAAATATCCATAGAATCAAATGAGAATCGCGATTGTAGGTTTTCAAGATACATTCCAGTATCTTGTGTTACCTTTGTATCAAATGTATTATCAATATTTTATGCCGCCTACACACTTTCTTTAACTTAACTTCTTATTCTTTTTGCCTTTGCGCACACACACACACACACATACACACACATTAAAATAACCACGAAGGAAAGCTGTTTCGTCTAATGACATCCTCAGGAACAAAGTGCAAAAGCGCTTAAGCACTATTTCGTATTTTAATTTTCCTTCGTGGTTATTTTCATCATAAATATTATTCACGTGTTACTTTCGTGAAATAATTCTCAAACACACACACACACACACACACACACACACACACACACACACATACATATATATATATATATATATATATATATATATATATATATATATATATTAGGTCTCTGCGAATCACAATTTTTTTTTTTCGAATCGACTCTCGAATCAAATCAACCTAAACAATTCAAATCGAATCGAATCTCAAATCGAATCAACTGTACACATATACATAGATTAGAGTGTTTCTACACACAATTAGTAATAAACATAAAATTAATTAAATCTTGTTGAGAAAAAAGGACAAAGTAAATCCTTCTAAAAAAAATGTATTAAGTATTTGATCATGAGGAGGAACAATGGTATTAAAGTATGATAAAAGTGTTATTGCAAAAGAGTCTCAGTACATACAGTAGACTGAATTATAAACTGATGTTGTTTACCGGACTAAATGGAGATTCGAAAATATCGAATCGGAGCCCAAGCTAACGAATCAAATCGAATCCGCTCTCCCGATTCGAAATCATATCGAATCCCGAAGCTTCGCATGGCCCTATATATATATATATATATATATATATATATATATGGGATGAATTTCACAATTAAACACGTGAAATGAATGAATGCTGTAAACCCACAAGGAAAAAGAAAAATGATTCCAAGGCCTTTCGTGTATTCAGAAGTACACCTCGTCAGGGAACTATAGGGAAACTAAAAGCGATAGGGAAAGTTATAGGAAGCTATAAGAAAGCTATAGGAAAAACTATAGGGAAACTAAAAGCGAACACAGCCCCAGAACCGGATAAATGGAATGCCACACTGATCAAAAACTGCAAGAATGCAATCGCTGAGCCCCTATATTGGACATGGAGACGATCACTAGACACGGGAGAAATACCGGGCGTCCTGAAGAGCGCGAACATAGTCCCAATATATCATATAAAGGAGGCGATCGATCCGAGGCCAAAAACTATAGGCCAGTGTCGCTTACATCTCATCTCACCAAAATATTTGAAAGAATAGTTAGACAGAAAATCTATGACTTTTTGGAAACTAAGAAAAAATTCAATGATAACCAACATGGGTTTCGGTCAGGCAGATCATGCCTATCACAACTAATGGAACACTACAACAACATTATTGATGCACTAAGCACTGGAAAGTAATGAAAACTATGATGTAATATACACAGACTTTGCCAAAGCGTTCGACAAGTGTGACTCATGGAATCATAATACATAAAGTGAAATATAGGGGAATAACAGGAAAAGTAGGAAAATGGATATATAATTTCCTTAGTGAGCGGCGGCAAGTCGTTACAGTACAAGGAGCATCTTCATCAGAATCAGAGGTCCTTAGCTCAGTACCACAAGGAACAGTATTAGCTCCACTACTCTTCATAATCATGCTAACTGACATTGGTGGAGACGTTACCAGAGACAGCACAGTAACATCCTTTGCCGATGAAACAAAGATCAGTAGAAAAATAAGAAACCCGGAAGGTATAGGATCTCTACAAACAGACATGTACAGAATCAACAAGTGGACGGAAGACAACAATATGAAGTTTAACAATGAGAAATTTCAGCTGTTACAGTACGGAAAAAGGGAGGACCTAAAATCCATGGAATATTATACCCCAAATGGATAGGAAATTCAGAGAAATTCTAAAGCAAAAAATTTAGGGGTTGTAATGAGTGATGATGCGAAATTTGAAACACAAAATAAGATAGCAGTAAACAGAGCAAACAGAATAACTGGGCAGAAACTGAGAACCTTTAAACGAAGGGATAGGAATATAATGATTCCTCTACTGAAAACACTAATCATACCCAAATTGGAATACTGCTGGGTCCTAACATGCCTATATAAAAAAGAAGACATTAGACAGCTAGAAGGGATTCAGAGAAACTTCACAGCCAAGATCAATGGGTGCAAAGAACTAAACTACTGGGAAAGGTTATGCGAATTAAACCTATATTCACTGGAAAGGAGAGAGAGATAAACCATTATTTACACTTGGAAAATAATGGAGAAACTAGTCCCTAATCTTACTCTGAACCCTGTAACTCCCCAAACAACAGTGGAAAGTAGAAAAGGAAGACTGTGTTGTGTTCCCAAATTAAAGGCTAGACAGGGAACATCCTTAACCCCTAGAGAAAATAGGGATCTTTTCCGTTTGGGGGCTAGCAGCGAATTTTAATGAAAATCGGTATACTAATGTAGTTGTGGTCACTGATTTCAAAAATAACTTTCTTTTTTTGGAAAAAATGAAAAACAAACATGTTAGAGCACTTTAAATAATTAATGTGTTTTTAACGAAAATATCATGACAACCTAACCAATCGTCAAGGCGTACAGTTGACCTAACCTGGCATTCAATTGACCTAACCGGGCATTCAATTGATCTAATTGGGCATTAATTCTTAATTTTTTCTGCTACTTTTACTGCTCTGCCAAGATCCTTCAAAAAACGTATTCTTCGTGAAGTTGCACTTTTTACCGTTTGACCGACGCTTTTGGCAACGAAAGAACTGGGTATTTTTATCAAAGGCACACACTTTCCCACACTTTGAGCACTTTTTCATAAACAGTAGCAGTTTGTGACTCTGGCTAAATTTAACATAATCCTCTGTACCTACAGTAGTTTAAGCTAGTTAAAACACATATTAATTATTTGAAGTGCTCTAACATGTTTGTTTTTCATTTCTCCAAAATAAGTTTTTTTTAAATCAGTGACCAAAACTACATTAGTAAGCCGATTTTCATTAAAATTCGCTGCTAGCCCCCAAACGGAAAAGACCCGAAAATGGTTTCGTTGTGAGAGGACCAAGACTGTTTAATCAGCTGCCCAAAGACTTAAGGAACATGAGTGGTGTTGCGGTGGACATCTTCAAAAGAAGATTATACGCCTGGCTCAGAGCAATCCCTAATGAGCCAGGTGTGCCTGGCTATGTGAGGTGGAGAGTACAAGAAACCAACTCGCTACTTCATCAGGCCAACTCGAGAGGAGGGGCGACAAACTTGACCTTCATGAAATGAGGAATCATCGCACGGAACATTTGAAAGGTTGAAAGGAAAAAAAAAATATATATATATATATATATATATATATAAACGTAGTAATAAGTGGAACTGAAATATATTTGATATGGCACTAATTCATCCAGAAAGAAGAACGGATCGTTTTATATTGAAATATTAATGAACCAAAGATAGGGACATTGTTTTGTAATATCTATAAATATGGCCTTTATGTTTCCGGCTTTGTATCTTAACACGTGCGTTTGGTTACACTGACATCAGTTAATAATTTAACTGAAGTGAATTATGTTACTAACTGGTTTTTGTAAGCTGCCATGAAAGTTAACTGAATTTAAAAAGTATTTGATGTAGAAAATTTAATTTCACAACTAAGCGATACTTCAAAGGGGACAGAAATGAGCGTGTATTTTGGCATTTATCTATAATGAAAGTTAAAGTAGAATATATGATCAGAGAAGCGTGATAACAATGTCAGATTCTGAGCCTAATCTGTTTCCATGTGAGTAGTATGGGCGCAAAAGGAGAGAGAACAACAAGGGGAAATGTTGCAAGATATTATGCGACAAAGGGGGGATGTTGCAAGAGCAACAAGTGGTTATGCAACTTGGAGGCGGAATTATCCCTTAAGAGAAAGAGAGAGGAGGAGAGAGAGGAAGAGAGGTGTTCGTCTGGCAGGAGCCAAGCGCATATTAAGACTTCAGCCGAGCGGCCGTTTTCTTAATATTTTCCTAATCAGCCAGTTGGCTTAACTAGCTGAGTTGCCAGATTGCGCTATTTATTTCATTAAAGCATATATTCTTGACAGTTGTCTTAATCCGCCAGTTGGCTTAGAAGGCTTCTTAGAAGGCATAAATGGCTTGTATATATTAATAACCTTCGAACGAATTAAAAGCACACACACACTCACCGACTGTACGCCCTATCACACACACACACACACACACACACACACATATATATATATATATAAACTGATTCATGCATGCAGAGCCCCAATAGCAAAATATATACGAGCACAACCATCACACAAAAAAGCACCACATGACCACCAATCGTCTAAGTATAGACTTTTAGGAGCTTATCCCATCAACAACACATGGTGAGATAAGGGCTACGACTTTTAGGAGTTCATCCCATCAACACCACGTAACCGAAATGAGGGCTACAACCAAACAACCAAGCGTCGAAACTTAGACGAATGGTGGTGAAGCACTACAACCACGCTTTATTTACCAGCTCCTGGTAGAACAACAAGGTCTCTAAATACGACCCAAAGCGCCCATAAACCCCATATTATCAAACACACACACACATACAAATCCCCAATAGCAAAATATATACGAGCACAACCACCACATAAAAAAGCACACATCATCACCAATCGTCTTAGTATAGACTTTTAGGAGCTCATCCCACCAACACCACGTAACCGATATGAGGGCTACAACCAAGCGTCCAAACTTAGACGATTGGTAGTGAAACAGTATTACACAACCACCATCAACAACCCACCACCGCTTTACTTACCAACTCCTGGTACACCGACAAGGTCTCTAAATACGACCCAATTGACAGAGGTATTAAACATAAAAACATACGTTTATAGAGACAAAGAGGGTAGACCGACAAGATCTCAAATAAAGGAAATGTCAATAGTTTTTCAATTGAGTTTCTCGTGGTTTAACGAGGTCAATTTGACATTTGGTGGGCGATCTTTTAAACAAAAATTCGAATAAGATTAACTAAGTTTAATACAAAAACAAATTTCATCATAATACGCAATTTTATCCTTAAACTATAATATGAAAAGCATTAATATGATTTTTAAAACAAAATAGAAATTAAATTAGGGGTAACTTATTAATTTTTTCTCTTTTATCCAGTTATTGTGTTTCAATATAAATTTATCTTTAAGACACAATTTTATCCTGAAACTATAACATAAAAAGCATTAATATGATGTTTAAAACAAAATAGAAATTAAATTAAGGGTAACTTATTAATTTTTCCTCTTTTAGCCAAATATTGTGCTTCAATATATCTTTAAACCTTATTACAAAAAATATTAATATGATTTTTAAAACAAAATAGATTCTATTTTGGGGGTAACTAATTCATTTTTCCTCTTTTGGCCATATATTTTGTTCCAATATAACTTTATCTTTAAGACACCAATATATCTTTAAACCTTATTACAAAAAATATTAATATGATTTTTAAAACAAAATAGATTCTATTTTGGGGGTAACTAATTCATTTTTCCTCTTTTGGCCAATTATTTTGTTTCAATATATATTTATCTTTAAGACACCAATATATCTTTAAGCCTTATTACAAAACATATTAATATGATTTTAAGAACAAAATAGATTCTGTCTCGGGGTAACTTATTCGTTTTTTCTCATTTACTTGCAGCCCTGCCGCGACACTGCTGCATTATTTTTTAATATAATTAAAACCAGCATTCACGATCATATTAAATCTTACTGTTGAAGATATCCTGAAATAATGATGCAAAATTATTTTAAAAGGTATAGACTGTTCGAAGTATCTTAAACTTTGATACAAAAAAACATTAATATAACTAGTTTTTAAGTTTTAGCTGGCTTACCCCAATAAATATCGTTTTCTAAACGTATTTATAAAACAATGGAATTTATGGCATAACTCATATAATTGCACCTTCTATAATTCAGTAATTGGATTTTACATGATTTACTGCATTATATTTATTTTAATTTTAAACCAGCTTTTGGGACATATTAAATCAAATTTTCTTCAGTGCAATTCACAAATTAAACACGGCCTTGAGGATTCGAATTATAATACAGCGTATTGTTACAAAAACATTTAAAAACGTAGAAGATTGGATTCTATCCAGCAATAAAGAATTATGAAATGCTTCGATATATATATATATATATATATATACACACAGAGGGTGATCAAATTATTAGAGCCACTACATAAAAAATAGTTTTTCTTGTATAAGTTTATTTCTAATGCTAATAATAGTAAAATTTGGCTAATTTAAACACTTATTTTATTTCAGAATATATTTATATACACTCTACAGTCATATTAAACACATTTAATACTTAGTGGGTCCTCCTTTGGCCTTAATTAAGGCAGCAACCGGTCTAGGCATACTCTCTATACAGGCGTTGCAGCTGGCCTGTATCTCAGGATCACGGTTCCAAACGGCAATTTTTCGTTCTATTAACTGTATTCGAGTTGTTATTTCCTCGCCTTTCAGTCTACGCTTTACTATTTCCCATAGGTTTTCGATAGTGTTCATATCCGGAGAATTTCCTGGCCAATCCACGAG
Organism: Bathynomus jamesi; assembly: GCA_023014485.1. Taxonomy (NCBI): domain Eukaryota; kingdom Metazoa; phylum Arthropoda; class Malacostraca; order Isopoda; family Cirolanidae; genus Bathynomus; species Bathynomus jamesi. The sequence goes on from JAJOZX010005305.1 coordinate 195,994, forward strand.
AGGAATATTCTTTGCAGCCAGAAAACTTTTAACTGACTTTGCAATGTGGCATGGGGCCGAATCTTGCATAAAATGGTATGGATCACCATTTGGAAACCAGTCGGCGATCTGTGGAATAAGTCTTGTTTCTAAAACATTTCGGTATTGGTCCTGCCTCATGGTACCTTCAACAATGTAAATTCGTCCAGTACCTTTACCGCTTATCACTGCCCATATCATGACAGATGTTGGATGCTTAACCGTACTTACGACACAGTCTGGATGATATTCCTCACCAACACGTCGCCTAACGTACTGTGATTTATCAGACATGACTTGGAATGTGGATTCGTCACAGAAACACACCTGCAAATGAAAAGAGAAAGAAATGATTGAAACCAAAATGAAATGTGCCTTGTCATACAAATATCAAAATAATACATTTTACTCAAAATAAGCATACAAGATCACTAAAATATTGTGACTTACCGATTTCCAGTCATCTACAGTGAACTTTGAGTAGTATTTAGCCCACTTTAAGCTTTTTATCATTGTTGGAGTCAATTTTGGCGTTCTTGGCCGGCAACTACTCAATCCAAATTCCCTGGCACGCCTTCTTAAGGTCATTGTCGAAATGTTGATGTTTTCCTTCTCCAGCTCCAATTTAAGTTTGTTAGTAGTGCTTCTCCTATGATTTACTAGTTTCTTTTCAATGCATCTGTCGGCTCTAGGTGCAGTTATCCTTTTCCGACCACATTTACCCTTTCTTTTTGGAGTCAGCTCTGGATTATCCCTTTCAACTTTAATTTTTGATGCGATCCTGTCAACACTCGCACGTGACACATTTAGTTCTCGGGCTATTTTTCTGTGAGAATAATCAGTTGCAGTCAGCAGCGAGAGCATTCTACCTTTCTTCTTTGGCGATAGATCACATTTCTTACCCATGTTGGGTAGCCTACAGTACATAAAAGTTATTCCTGTAAAGAAACACTAATTTAATAAAAAGAATCACAATACGTTGCTGAGAAACAATATCATATGGGTGTATGAGTGCATATTCCACGTACAATGGTTTAAATATAATAACTTATCATTAACTTAACATACACTTAACGCACCTGACCACTTGACACAACCTTCCACGTTCACAGCTGAAACACTACTGAACCCACTTTTCACATACTCCCCTCCCCCTACTCCCCAAATTAACCGCTATCCCCAGTTTCTGTTATTCAGGTAGAGAACACTACATGTGTTAACAATTTGGAATACTGTCTGCATACTTAAAAGGTTATTATTTAAACTAAAATGTGTTTTTCAAGAGGTGGCTCTAATAATTTGATCACCCTCTGTATGATCTACTAAGTCCTTTTTCATCGTATAGTTAAACTGAATACACTCATTTTCACCTGTTCATTCTCTTTGCTTAAGGGTAAAAGGTTCAAAATTGAGTGTCAAACGCGGCATTTTTAACCTATCCATCTATCTGCCTATCTATCTATCTGTATCTATCTACCTACATATATAT